>PVIW01006691.1:26014-83433 GCA_004026585.1 Noctilio leporinus | reverse complement strand
GCCCAATTAAAAAATGGGCAAAGGACCTGAACAGACAACTCACTGAGGAAGAGATACAAAGGGCCCAGAGGCATATGAAAGAATGCTCAACATCACTAGTCATCAGAGAGATGCAAATTAAAACTGCATTAAGATACCACCTCACACCTGTCAGAATGGCAATCATCAGCAAATCAACAAACAACAAGTGTTGGCAAGGTTGCGGGGCAAAGGGAACCCTCATACACTGTTGGTGGGAATGTAGGCTGGTGCAGCTACTGTGGAAAACAGTATGGGGTTTCCTTAAAAAACTAAAAATGGAACTGCCTTTTGATCTAGCAATTCCACTACTTGGACTATACCCAAAGAATCCTGAAACACCAATTCATAAGAACCTATGCACACCTATGTTCATAGCGGCACTATTTACAATAGCCAAGTGCTGGAAACAGCCTAAGCGCCCATCAGTGGATGAGTGGATCAAAAATCTTTGGTACATTTACACAATGGAATTCTATATAGCAGAAAGAAAGAAGGAACTTGTAACCTTTGCAACAACATGGATGGAACTGGAGAGTATTATGCTTAGTGAAATAAGCCAGTCAGTGAAGGACAAGTATCATATGATCTCACCCATTACGAGACAATAATGAGCAAAACTCACAACAAGGAAAACGGAACCAAGTATATGAATACAAGGAATAGGCCTTCAGTGGTCAGGGGGAACAGGGTTGGGGGGAGGGGGGAGGCAGAGGCAAAGAAGGGGAGCAGCTCAGACAAGAACCTAGTATAAATGAACCATGGACATGGAGAACAGGTGGGATTGACTTTGGGGGGAATGGGTGGGTAGGGAGGGGGACAGAGGGGAGCAAAAAGGGGATGGATGTAATACAACAACAATAAAATTAAAAAGAAAAAAAGTGAAAAAAAAAAAAAAGAACTAGAGGAACAACAACAAATAAAGCCCAGACCAAGTAGAAGGAAAGAAATAATCAAGATCAGAGCAGAAAGAAATGACATAGAGAGTTAAAGAACAAGTCAGCCCTGGCTGGCATCATAATGGATAAGGCACCAGCCTGCGAACCCAAAGGTTGTTGGTTCAATTCCCCAGCCAGGGCACATAACAAGGTTGTAAGCCAGGTCTCCAGCCAGGTCTGTAACTGGAGGCAGGTGAAAGGCAACCATACACTGATGTCTCTCTCCCTCTCTGCCCCTCTTCCTTCCTCTCTAAAAATAATAAATAAAATATATATTTTTTTAAAGTCAAAGAACAAGTCAAAAGATACATGAATCCTAGAGTTGGTTCTTTGAAAAGATAAACAAAACTGACAAACCTTCAACCAGGTTCATCAAGAAAAAAGAGAGGGCCAAAATAAATGAAATCATAAGTGAAAGAGAACAAATGGTATCACAGAAATAACAAGAATTGTAAGAAAATACTATGAACAACTATATGCCAAGTAAGTGGACAATCTGGGTGAAATAAATAAATTTCTAGAAACAATCTTCCAAGAAGCAGAAAGCCTGAATAGATTAGTAACAGTTCATGAAATTGAAGAAGTAATCAAAAACCTCTAAGCAAACCAAAGTCCTGTACCAGATGGCTTCACAGGCAAATTTTACCAATCATTCAAAGAAGAACTAATACCTATACTTCTCAAACTATTCCAAAAAATTCAAGAGGAGGAAAGATTTCCAAGCTCATTTTATGAGGCCAGCAGTATCCTAATTCCAAAACCAGGTAAGGACACAAGAAAGAAAATTACAGGCCAATATCCCTGATGACCATAACATGTTTAAATCCTCAACAAAATACATATTAACAAACTCAACCCAGCAATATATTAAAAAGATTATATTCTATGATCAAGTGGGATTTATCCCAGGGATGCAAGGTTGATATACTACTTACAAACCAATAAATATATCACACAGATAAAATGAATGACAAAAAAATCACATGATCATATCAATAGATGCACAACAAGCATGCGGTCAAATCAAACACCCATTTAGGATAAAAACTCTCAGCAAGGTGGGAATACAGAAATCATACCTCAACACAATAAATACCATATATGAAAAACCTATAGCCAGCATCATACTCAATGAGAAAATACTAGGTCTTTCCCTTAAGATCAGAAACAGGACAGGGATGTCAGTTTTCACAACTCTTATTCAAAACAGCACTGGAAGTGATAGGTACTGGAAGTGATAGCCACAGTAGTCACACGAGCAAAAGAAATAAAAGGCATTCAAATTGGAAAGGAGGAAGTAAAACAATCATTATTCACAGACACATGATATTGGACATAGAAAACCCTATAGACGCCACGAAAAACCTACCAGATCTAATAAATCTGAGAAAGCAGTGGGAAACAAAATCAATGTTCAGACATTGATGGCATTTTTATACACCAATAATGAAATATAAGAAAAAGAAACAAAAAATCTCATTTACTATACAATAAAAGAAATTAGGTACATAATAATAAATTAACCAAGGAGGTAAAAGACCTGTACATGGTAAACTATAGGACATTAAAGAAAGAAACTGGGTGAGATACAAATAAGTATCTCACATATATGGTGTTCAGATTGAAAAAAGTAACAACAAAATGTACTAGTACCCAAAGCAATCTATAGATTTAATGCAATTCCTATTAGAATACCAATGGCATATTCCACAGAGCTAGAACAAATACTCCAAAAATTTATATGGAACCAAAAACAACCCCAATTAGCCTCAGCAATCCTGAGAAAGAAGAACCAAGTTGGAGAGATCACAATACCTGATATGAAACTACACTACAAGGCCACTATAATCAAAACAGCCTGGTACTGGCACAAGAACAAAACACAGATCAATGGAAAAGAACAGAGAGCCCAGAAATAAATCCATACCTTTATGGTCAACTAATATTTGACAAAAGGGGCAAGAGCACAAAATGGAGTAAAGATAGTCTCTTCAATAAATGGTGTTGGGAAAACTAGACTGGTATATGCCAAAAAGTGAAATTAGACCACCATATTAAATCATACACCGGAATAAACTCAACATGGACAAAATATTTAAATTTAAGTCACAATACCATAAAAATAATGAAGGAAAACATTGGGAATAAAATTTTAGATAACTCATTTAACAATATTTTGCCAATATATCTTCTAGGGCAAGGGAAACAAGAAAAATAAACAAATAGGACTACATCAAATTAAAAAGCTTCTGCCCAGCTAAAGAACCATCATAAATATGAAAAAGGAAACCAACAGTACGGGAGAATATTTTTCCAATGATACATCGGAGAAGGAGTTAATCTCCAAAATATATAAAGAACTTACATGATTCAACACTAGAAAGGCAATCCAATTAAAAAAATGAGCAAAAAACCTGACAGACACTTCTCTAAGGAGGAAATACAAAAGGCCAATAGGCATATGAAAAAATGTTCAACATCACTAGCCATCAAAGAGATGCAAAATAAAACTAAAATGAGGTATCACCTTACACCTGCCAAAATGGCCATCATTAACAAAATCAACGAACAACAATTACTGGTAAGGATGTGGGGAAAAGGAAACCCTAGTGCACCATTGGTGGGAATGCAGGCTGCTGCACCTTCTGTGGAAAACAGTATGGAGTTTCCTCAAAAAATTAAAAATGGGGCCCTGGCTGGTAGCACAGTGGATAAGGCGCTGGCCTGTGAACCCAAAGGTCGCTGGTTCAATTCCCCAGCCAGGGCACATAACCAGGTTACAAGCCAGGTCTCCAGCCAGGTCTGTGGCTGGAGGCAGGTGAAAGGCAACCATACATTGATTCTCTGCCTCTCTACCTCTCTCCCTTCCTCTCTCTCTGGAAATAATAAATAAAATCTTAAAAAAAAAAAATTAAAAATGGGACTGTCTTTTGACCCACCAATTTCACTGCTGGGAATATATCCTAATAAGCCCAAAACACCAATGCAAAAGAATATACACACTCTTATGTTCATAGCAGCATTGACATAATACAATATTTGGAAAAGGCCTAAGTGCCCATCAGTAAGTAAGTGGATAAAAAGTCTGTAGTGCATTTATATAATACATTTATATAATAGAATACTACGCATCAGTAAAAAAGAAGGAATTCTTTCCTTGGTGACTGTATATATGGAACTGGGAACTATTATACTAAGTGAAGTCAGTCAGTGAAAGACAAATACCATATGATCTCACTCATAAGGTGGAATCTAATGAACAAATTAAGCTAATAAGCAGAGTAGAATCAAAAACGTAGTAACATGGAACAGATTGATAGCTGGAAAAGGGGCGGTGGGGGGTAGGGACTAATAGAAAGAAGAAGAGGTTAGTCAAAAAACATATATGCGTGACCCCTGGACCTGGACAATGGTGTGGGGATTAACTGTGGGAGTCAGGGCAGGGTGGAGGCTTCAGTGGGGAGGGATGGGGAAAAACTGGGACAACTTAAAAGCATAAATAATAACAAAATTTTTAAGTTAAAAAATAAAATAAAATAGAGGGCTAATACACTATTCTTGTCTCATCTTGCTAGATAGATCAGAACATCCCCTAAGAAGTACACCTTTAGTATGTGCTGTTTGAGGAGAAACCAAGATGGCAGAGGAGTAAGTGGAGCTACACCAATCTCCTCTCAGGACCAATCTGGAATTACAACTTAATTGGGAAGAAAAATCATCCAGAATAACCAACACAACACCAGCTGGAAAGAAGCCTTATAACCACAGTCATAACAGAAGACGCTGCTTCATCACAACGTGACTGGTAGAAAATGCAGACTCGAGAGGGCTGGCTGGGCTCCCATGGGTGGCAGCTGAAGGGATGGAGAAACAGCTCAACAGCCAGGGCTCCACCTGAGAAGGATGGGATCTAAACACCCAGCTGGGCTTCCCAGCCTACAGCAGCACAGCTGAGAGTAAAACAGCACCCATCTGTGAAAGCAAAAAGCTGCCAGGTTTAACAGCTTGAAAGAGAGAGCTAGACACAGTTCTTAAAGGGACCACACACAAAAATACATTGGCACCCACTTCCTGGGCTACAGCGGAGGAGGGCAGAAGCTTAAGGAGAGTTTGGGGCACTGGCTTTGAGGAGAGAAATGAGGGAACAGCCCATTAGGTGTCAGTGATTATCTATCCCCCATACAGCAGGCAGACCACTCTTCTCCAAGGGGCAGCAGCCTGAGGGGAAGCAGCAGCCCTGCACACAGGAATTGATCTGTTCCACCAGTAGCACTTAAGTCTGGCAGTTGATCACAGATTAATTGAATTAACAACTCAAGAAGAGAGACAAAGTTGTTCTCTTAGTCTCCAACATACTGAATAGGCCTGAACCAGGACACAAGCTGATGTCACCAGGGGTGGATCCAGGAAGTAAAAACAGTGCACCTCTACACCACAGGTTATACCACGAAGACAGGAAGTCAAAGCAGACCAATCTAAGAAGCAGGAACAAACAAGAAAAGTCAACTAAAATGGGGAGACAAAGAAGCCCAAATCAAAAGGGAAGGCGGAATCTCCAGGAAGAGTGCTAAATGAAATACAGGCAAGCAAACTATCACATGGAATTCAAAATAATGATTTTAGAGAAGCTCAATAAGCTCATCAAGCTCAAAGAAAACTACAAACAACTTCGGGGGAACTACAAAGAATTCCAGGAAAACTACAAGACACTTAGTGAAAACTAACCAGCATTAAAAAGAACGTAGAAACTATCCGTAAGAGCCAGGAGGAAATGAAGAATACAATTTCCAAATTGATGAACACAGTACAAAGAATCAACAGTAGGCCAAAGGAAGCAGATGATCAGATCATCAAGCTGGAGGAAAACACAGAAAAATATTCCAGACAATGCAACAAAATGAAAAAAGACTGAAAAAGAATGAAGAGGTTTTAAGAGAGCTGCAGGACAACATGAATAAAATAATATCCATATCATAAGAATATCAGGAGAGGAGAAGGGATAGAAAAACCTATTTGAAAATTTAATGACAGAAAATTTTCCTAACTTGAGGAGAGAAAAAGTCGCACAAAAGCAAGAAACACAGAGGATCCCAGTGAAGATGAACACAAACAGGCCCACTCCAAAATACACCATAATTAAAACAGAAAATTTTGAAAACAAGGAGAGAATCCCAAAAGTTACAAGAGAGAAACAGCCAATAACATACAAGGGGGCTCTGATAACGTTATTGGTTGATTTCTCAACAGAAACACAAGCCAGAAGGGAATGGCAAAAAATATTCCAAGCGATGAAAAACAAAGGCCTACAACCAAGACTATTCTACCCAGCAAGGCTCTTATTCAAAATGGGAGGTGAAATAAAGAGTTTCCCAGACAAAAAAAGGCTAAAAGAATACACTCCACCAAGCATTGCAAGAGATGCTAAAGGGTCTGCTTTAAGGAGATGAAGAAACAGAGACAGACAGACAGGAACAAAGGTACAAAGGGAAAAAATGACAATGAATAAGTACCTATCAATAATATCCTTAAATGAGCCCTGGGTGGTGGCTCAGTGGATAGGCGCCAGTCTGCAAACCCAAAGGTGGCTGGTTCGATTCTCAGTCAGTGCACATAACTAGGTTGCAAGCCAGGTCTCCAGCCAGCTCCATAGCTGGAGGCAGGTGAAAGACAACCATGCATTGATGTCTCTCTCCCTCTCTGCCTCTCTCCCTTTCCCTGTCTCTGAAAATAATAAATAAAATCTTAAAAAAAAAAAAAAAAAACACCTTAAATGCAAATGGATTAAATGCACCAATCAAAAGACACAGGGTAGGTGAATGGATAAAAACCAACTTTAACTTATGAATGCTTTAAAATAATCTTGTTATAAGTAGATCTTACTAAACAACATATAGTTTTGTATTTTTGTTGTATCTACCATTACTGCAGGTTAAGTTTTCTTAGATTGGAATTATTTTCTGAGTTGGGAAAATCAAGTTACTTATAGTAACTTTGAAAAATCAAATGCAGTTGAGGGAAAAAAAGTAAGAAAATGTAGATGTATATTACATAGAATACATGCTATCTTTCTTATTCACTGTTACAAAATGTGTGCCTGTTTGTAAGTGTATTAATAGATGTTATTAGCAATTTATGTTTTAAATATCAATCAAGTAGTTGGTGTGTTGAGAAATTAGCCACCCTTTAGGTTAGAAAAGATGCTGAGAGTGAAGACTAATTTGGGATGAAGTTAACAACTACTAAACTATATGATTAATGCACGTAGGCAATATACCTGCATATTCTCATATTAGCGTTTAAGTTAGATGAGGCTCCTTCTAAACAGATAGTGGATATATAGACATTTCTAGCAATGAAGGCCCCCAAACCAGGGATGCTTAGGAAAATGTATTAATGCTATAGTAAACGTCATTATTCAAATGTGAACATACCTAATCTCTACCTCAACACTCTTAAATGGTTCAGCTGTTAGTAGGAACTCAACCACAGTGCAAAAAATAGCTAGAATGCTATTCAAAATTATTTAAATCCCAGAGGGCTTTTTAACCTCAAAATAGTAGATATAATTTCTACTCTGTGGTGACCAGCTGAGTGAGCACTGCTGGTACCATTATTTCTGAAGGCTTCAACTGGTGAAACATGTACAGATGAGAAACAGAAGGTGTTGAGGAAAATAGGACCTCTCCCTGGGGAAAAAAAATCAACATACTATCTAAGATGGAAAATTCCAAAAGAATAAGTTGTAGTTTCTATAGCTTAAGGAAGTTGAGTTGTATACTGGAGAGGGTGGGATCCAACTCAGAAAACAAATTCATTTTTTTAAGTGTTTTATTTTATTTTATTTTATTTTATTATTATTTTAAAGATTTTATTTATTATTTCCAAAGAAAGGGGAAGAGAGGGAGGCAGATAGAGAGAGAAACATCAGTGTGGGGTTGCCTTTCACCTGCCTCCAGCTATGGACAGACCTGGCTGGGGACCTGGCTTGCAACCTGGTTATGTGCCCTGGCTGGGAATCGAACCAGCAGCCTTTGGGTTTGCAAGCCAGCACCTTTCCATTGAGCCACCAGCCAGGGCCCAAATTCATTTTTCACTATGGGTTTGGCACTGTCTCTAGGACAACTTTTACAAAAGTGAGTTCTGCAATACACCATTTCTGTGATATAGTTCACAAAAATAGCATTCCAGTGTAAAATAAGTTTTAAAGAAAAAAGAAAAATGCTTAATTTACTACAATATACCTAAAATACTATCATTTAACATGTAATAATTATATAAGTTATGACATATTTTAAATATTTTGTATTAACTCTTCAAAATCCATTATGTACTTTAAGTATTTGTAAAAATATGTATGTGTGTAAATGTCTTTGTGCATGTGTCTGGTAATACTGCAATTTTTTAAACAAATGAATTAACATAAGCATTCTGCAATAATGAAAAGAAAACTTTGTATTAATATGATTTGAGAGGCTGACAGAAGGCAGTAATTGAATGGTGAATTGTCTGGATGTGAAAGAAAAAAAGAGTACATATTGGTGGTTACAGAACAGACAGGGGGATGTTAAGAAAAATAAAGGAAATGGAGAAGCCCAAGAACTTACATGTATGACCCATGAACATGAACTAAGGGGGGCATTGCTGGAGAGAATGGGATGTCCTGAGTGAAGGGGGCAAAGGGCAAAAAAATGGTAAAACTGTAGCAACAAAATCAATAAAATATATTTAAAAAATAAAACATAGTAAGAAATAAAAAATTAAAATGAAATAAATTGGCATGAAAGGAAAATGACATGAAATGAAATAATGAAATTTAATGAAATAATATGAAATGAAATTAAATGAAAAATTAAATATAATAAAATAAATAACATAAAATAAAATAAAAAATAATAAAATAAAGCCACTATACACAATGCTGTTTCTCCTTTGATCCCTCAGTCTAACTTGAGCCAGGCCACTTACAAGGTCTGTCCTTTGGCCCAGGGGTCAAATTTTCCTATTTGAATAAATTTCCAAGGACACAATGAAAGTCACTGGAAACATATGATACAAAATTTTAAATGATTAATAGCTATTTTTCATGAACATACAGTAGTTCCTCCCCCAGGGAGATGCCTGAAATTGGAGACAGTATCCACCCTTCGATATACTATGCTTTATCTGATACATTACAGACCTATGATAGAGTTTAATTAGGAGCAGAGATTAAAAATAACATAATAAAGCAAAACGATTACAACAATATATTGTAATAAGACATATGTGAGTTACTCTCAGCAAACTTGCACTAATTTCTTTTTCCTTTTTCACAATTTCACAGGTAGATTTGTTCTTACCACAGATCTTAGCAGCCTAAGCATGCAATCTTTATTCTTTCCTTATTAAGTCAAGGACTCCTTCTTTTCACTTAAAGAAATTTACAACTTTTCTTTGACGCATCTAAATCACTAGTATCACTACCCTTACACTTTGAGGACATTATTAAGTAAAATAAGGGTGACTTGAACACAAGTACTGAGATATCTTAACAGTCAATTTGATAACCTACATGGCCAAGAGACTAAGAGGTGGGGAGCACATAAAACATACAGTCGCTGAACAAAGGGATGATTCATGCCCAGGGCAGAATAGAGTAGGATAGTGCAAGCTTTCCTTATGCCACTAAGAACATCACACAACTAAAACTTATGGAATTTAGGGGGGATTCAAGATGGTAGTGAAATAGGTCAATGCTACACTAACATCCTCCCTGAACCAAACTGGAATTACACTAAAATATAGAAAAATCAACTTGAATAACCAACAGAAGAGAGCTGAGCAGAAGTCTTATATCCAAGGATTTACAGAATAAGCCACATCCAGACTAGTAGGACGGGCAGAGAGGCAAAAAGAGCTGGCCCTGCACCCACATGTGGTGGTTGAGAATCTGGAGGAATATCTCACCTTCAAAGGTTCCCCTTAAAGAGCAAGACCCACCCCAACCAGGTTCTCCGACTCACAGCACCAGAGCCAGGTGGAGGCACCTACATAAACAAGTGGCTGCAAAAATCAGTGGGAACTGTCAAGGAGAGACAGGAGTCTGCTAAAGACACAGCTGCCTGAGGATCAAAGATGGCAACAGAGTAGAGAGCAGTACTGATGGTGTTC
This sequence comes from Noctilio leporinus, assembly GCA_004026585.1. Lineage (NCBI taxonomy): Eukaryota > Metazoa > Chordata > Mammalia > Chiroptera > Noctilionidae > Noctilio > Noctilio leporinus. The sequence continues at coordinate 73,327 of PVIW01006691.1, read as the reverse complement.
TCGAGTACCAGAGCAGCTAGAGGTCAGGATAGGGAGCCCGAGATGTCATCAGGTCCCTAAGAACTGGTGCGGTCAGCATCTGAACTCAGGGAAGCACAGCCCAGAGGCAGCGGTGACCTGCAGGAGAGCAGGTGAGTGGGTTTTGGACCTACCAGCCAGCAGGCCAAGGTTGGCTCTGCGCAGGGGCAGCTCTACCCAGAGGTGCGTATTTAACTGAAGCCAGCTCCAGGCTCCCTGGCAACTAGAAATCTGAACAGAGAAGTGTGGGCAGCAAGGGCAAACGCAGGAGGGAAGGAGGAATTGAACTCCTGCAGGGGGGGGACTGTGCAAGAGCCTTGCTCTGGCAACAGGGAGAGGAAGCTCCTCACAGGGCCAGAGGCGGAGAAGGGTCCTACGTGGCGCAGGAACGGGGGAGCAGGGAAGTGCACCAGCCGGGGTGGCAAGAGGGCCAAAAACGGTGCTGCTGGGCCACCAGGGAAACAGCAGTTTAAAGCCCCTGCGAGGGGGTAGGCCCAACCCTGCGCACCCACATAGGCCCCCAGGCTCCCGCGGAAACTCCAAACTGCAAGCTGAGAACTAGGAGCTGGGGCAACTGACCCGCCCAGTGCCAGGGACAAAGGCCACAGATGCCTGGGAGAGGCGCATCACAGAGGCCCCATAAAGGACTCCTCGGAGAGCTGGTCTGCTTGGAGGATTGGCTCTCACCCGGAGGAGCTAGGCAGTGATGGCAGACCCCTGGCATTGTTGTCGGACGGGGCTGCCTCCTCCGGGAGCTGTAGGGGCAGGGTCAGTCATCGCAGGAACCAGCAAGGTTGCAGGCTGCCCTGCAGGGGTGCCAGGTCTCCATCACAGACAGGAACCTCCTCCAGGATTTGGAGGGGACACCCTGTGGGCTCCAGAATACCTGCAGCCCTAAAACGCAGCTAAGCTACTGAAGGCCCAGCCTACCTGGGGGCTGACATTCAGAATCACCCCTGACTGTGACAATCAGAGGCCTTGCCACTCCAAGGCCAGCTAGACTATAAACTGCAGAGACCTGATCAAGAAAAAGAGGCAGCCTCAGGAAATGGATTGCTGCTAATCTCAAGCACCTGAGTTATATCGAGAGCTACATGAGAATCCCCAACATATCTTTTTCAAAACTTACTTCTTACATATTCTTAATCTCACCCTATCTCAATCCACCTAAATACCCAACACCCTCCCCCTACTCTTGATTTAAAGTCTACTTACTCTCTGGCTACAACGCATTCCCAGTCCTCAATCTAAGCATTCCTCCCTTCCCCAGCCACCTAAACCCTTTCTTTATTCTTTTCTTTCTTCCTTTTTCTCTTTTTCCCTCCTTTTTGTTTTCTTTTTTTTTCTTTTCTTCCTGTTAAAGCCCACAGGTCCTGGCTCCACCTGGACCAATCAGAGATTATAAAGGGTGAACAGACACCTAAACCCTTTCTTTATTAATATTGGTTTTTCTAAGCCCTGGCTGGTAGCACAGTGGGTAAGGCGCCGGCCTGTGAACCCAAAGGTCGCAGGTTCGATTCCCCAGCCTGGGCACATAACAAGGTTGCAAACCAGGTCTCCAGTCAGATCTGTGGCTGTAGTCAGGTGAAAGGCAACCATACGTTGATGTCTCTCTCCCTCTCTGCCTCTCTCCCTTTCCCTCTTTCTAGAAATAATGAAATAAAATCTTTAAAATATATATATATATATTGGTTTTTCTTTCTCTTGTGACTTCCCCCCCACGTTTTTTTGTCTTTTCTTCCTGATAAAGCCCACAGGTCCTGGCTCCACCTGGACCAATAAGAGATCATAAAGGGTGAACAGACACCTAAACCCTTTCTTTATTAATATTGGTTTTTCTTTGTCTTGTGACATTTTCCTTTTTTTTTTTCCTCTCTCTCTGATATAAGCCCAGAGGTGTCCTGGCCCCACATGGACAAATCAGGGATCATTAAGGGTGAAGAGCCACCTAAACCTTTTTTGCTTATCTCATATATATATATATATATATATATATATATATATATATATATATATATAAATTTGTTTTTTGCTTATCTCATATATATATATATATATATATATATATATATATAAATTTGTTTTGTTTTGTTTTTTAATCTTCTAAAAGCCCTCAGGTCCTGGCTCCATCTGGACCAATCAGGGATTATTAAGGGTGAACAGTCATCTAAACCCTTTCTTATTACTATTATCATTTTTATTTCTTTTTTCCTTTTTTTTTCTGTTTGTTTTTTTTTTTTTTCCTTTTTTCTTTTCCTTTTTTTTACTGCTAAAAGCCCACAGGTGCGGAATACAACCAAACAGCCCAAATAAAGGACACACCAAGAACAACAAGTGGAGAAAATCCGGGAGACGGCAACATTGAACTCCACAAATCTCCTATCACAGAAGGGTGCTCAACTAAGGAAAGGAAGCAAAGCAGGTTAACCCAAGGAAAAAAAACAAAAAAATAAAAAGCAAGCAAGAACAGACACTCAAAATGGGGAAAAAAAGAATCAGCCCATCACCAAAAGGAAAGGAAGAATCCCCAGAAAGACCATAAAATGAAACAGAGGCACCTGAAATATCAGATAAGAAATTCAAAAGAATGATGATAGAGAAGCTCAATGACCTCAGCCACATCAAAGAAAACTATAAACAACTCCAGGAGAACTACAAAGAACAACAGGGAAGTTACAAGGAAGTTACTGAGAGCTATACCGGCATTAAAAAGGATTTACAAACTGCCAGTAAGAGCCAGGAGGAAAAGAAGAATATAATTTCTGAATTGAAGAATACAGTAGAAGGAAACAACAGCAGGCTAGAGGAAGCAGAGGACTGGATCAACGAGATGGAGGACAACGCAGAAAAATATTCCAAGACAGTACAAGACAATGAAAAAAGGCTGAACAAGAATGAAGAGGTTTTAAGAGACCAGCAGGAAAATATGAAACACAATAATATCCGTATCATAGAAATACCAGAAGGAGAAGAGAAATAAGGAATGGAAGCCCTGTTCAAAAAAGTAATGACAGAAAATTTCCCTAACATGATAAGTGAAAATGTTACTCAAGTTCTGGAAGAACAGAGGGTCCCAATGAAGATCAACCCAAACAGACCAACTCGAAGACACATTATAATTAAAATGGAAAATTTCAAAGACAAGGAGAGAATCCTAAAAGCATCAAGAGAGAAACAGCAAATAACATATAAGGGGACTCCAATAAGGTTATCATTTGATTACTCAACAGAAACAATACAAGCCAGAAGCAAATGGCAAAAATATTCCAAGTAATGGGAAACAAAGGCCTGCAACCAAGAATACTCTACCCAGCAGGGCTCTCATTCAAAATGGAAGGAGAAATAAGGAGCTTCCCAGATATAAGAAGGAAAGAATACATCACTACCAAACCAGCGTTGCAAGAATTGCTAAAGGGTCTGCTTTAAAAAAAAGAAAAAAAAATGAAGAAACAGAGATAGTCAAAGAGGAACACAGTTACAAAATGGGAAAATGTCAACAAATAAGTATCAATCAATAATAACCTGAATGGAAATGGATTAAATGCACCAATCAAAAGACATAGGGTAGCTGAATGGATAAGAAAACATGACCCACACATATGCTGTCTTCAAGAGACCCACCTCAGAACAAAAGATCAACACAGATTAAAAATGAAGGGATGGAAAAATATAGATCAAGCAAATGAACATGAAAAAAAATGGCTGGAGTATCAATACTTAAATCAGACAAAATAGATTTTACAATGAAGGCCATAAAAAGAGATAAAGAAGGACATTTCATAATACTTAAGAGAACAAACCATCAAGAAGAAATAACTCTGTTAAACATATATGTACCCAACATAGAAGCTCCAAAATATATAAGGAAAATCTTGGAGGACTTCAACAAGGATATAGACAGCAACACACTAATACTAGGGAATTTTAATACTCCACTGCCAATAATGGACAAATCTCCCAAACAAAAAATCACTAAGGATGTTGTGGCACTGAATAACACTCTAGAGGAAATGGACCTAACTGATATATACAGAACCTTTTACCCCAAAGAAGCAAAATACACATTCTTTTCAAATGCATATGGATCATTCTCTAAGATAGACCACATGGTATGTCACAAGACAAGCCTCCACAAATACAGGAAAATTGGTATCATACCAAGCATCTTCTCAGGTCACAATGGCTTGAATCTAGAAACCAATCTCAAAGGAAAAAGCCAAAAATACTCTAACTCATGGAGACTGAATAACATGCTTTTAAGTAAGGAATGGGTTAACAATGAGATCAAAGATGAAATCAAAATGTTTCTGAAAACAAATGACAATGAATATACAACAGTCCAAAACCTATGGGACAAAGCAAAGGTAGTCATCAGAGGGAAATTCACAGCAATACAGGCCTACCTAAAAAGGTCATATGAAGCTTATACAAATAACCTAACCATAAAGCTGCAAGAACTAGAGGAGCAACAATAAATAAAGCCCAGAGCAAGTAGAAGAAAGAAAATCAAGATCAGAGCAGAACTAAATAACTTAGAGACTCAAACTACAATTCAAAGAACAAGTCCAGGAGCTGGTTCTTTAAAAAAACAAAACAAAATTGACAACCCTTTATTCAGACTCATCAAGAAAAAGACAGAGAGGACTCAAATAAACGGAATCAGAAATGACAGAGGAGATATCACAACCGATACTTCAGAAATAGAGAAGATTGTAAGAAATTACTACAAACAACTATATGACAAGAAATAGGACAACCTGGGTGAAATGGACACATTTCTGGAATGCACAACACTGAATGCAGAAGAAGCAGACATCCTGAATAGGTCAATAACAACTAGGGAAATTGAAGAAGTATTCCAAAATCTCCCAAAGCACAAGAGCCCTGGGCCAGATATATACACAGGTGTATTCTACAAAATATTTAAAGAAGAACTAACTCCTATCTTTCTCATCCTATTCCAAAAAATCTAGGAAGAGGGAACACTCCCAAACTCTTTCTATGAGGCCAGTTTTATTCTAATCCCAAAACCAGGTCAAGACACAACTAAGAAAGAAAACTACAGGCCAATATCTCTGATGAATGTAGATGCTAAGATTCTCAACAAAACATTGGCCAACTGGATCCAGCAGTAAATTACAAAGATCATACACCATGATCAAACGTATTTCATCCCAGGGATGCAAGGATGGTACAACATTCGTAAATCAATCAATGTAATACACCACATCAACAAATTGAAAGACAAAAACAATATAATCATATCAATAGATTCTAAAAAAGCATTTGATAAAATACAGAACCCTTTTATGATAAAAACCCTCAGCAAAATGGGAATAGAGGGAGCATACTTCAACATCATAAAGGCCATCTATGAGAAACCTGAAGCCAACATCATACTCAACAGGCAAAAACTAAAAGCTTTCCCCCTAAGATCAGGAACAAGACAAGGCTGTCCACTCTCTTCACTTCTGTTCAACATCGTCTTGGAAGTTCTAGCTATAGCCATCAGAGAAGAAAAAGGAATCAAAAGTATCCAAATTGGAAAGGAGGAAGTCAAACTGTCATTATTTGCAGATGATATGATAGTGTACAGACAAACTGGATAGGCTCCACCAAAAACTTACTACCTAATAAGCAAATTTAGCAAAAAGTTGGATATAAAGTCAATAACCAGAAATCAAAAGCATTTTTGTATACCAATAATGAAACATCAGAAATAGGAGCGAGGAAACAAATCCCACTTACCATAGCAACAAGAAATATAAAGTACTTAGGAATAAACCTAGCCAAGGAGGTAAAAGACCTGTACTCAGAAAACTCAGAACATTGAAGAAAGAAATCAAGGAAGATACAAATAAATGGAAGCATATACTGTGTTCATCGATAGGAAGAATGAAAATCATTAAAATGTCTATACTACCCAATCTATTAGGTTCAATGCAATCCCAATTAAAATACTAATGACAAACTTCACAGAAATAGAAAAAACACTTCAAAAATTTATATGGAGCCAAAAATGCCCATGAATAGCCACAGCAATCTTGAGAAAGAAGAACAAGGTAGGAGGAATCACAATACCAGACTTCAAACTATACTACAAGGCTACTGTCATCAAAACAGTCTGCTACTGGCATAAGAATAGACATAGATCAATGGAACAGAATAGAGAGCCCAGAAATCAACCCAGGACTCTATGGTCAATTAATATTTGACATAGGGGGAAGGAACATAAACTGGAGTAAAAACAGTCTCTTCAACAAGTGGTGCTGGGAAACTGGACAGCAACATGCAAAAAGATAAAACTAGGCCATCAACTTACACCATACACCAGAATAAACTCAAGGTGGATAAAGGACTTAAATATAGCAGTGCTACCATAAAGGTCCTGGAGAAAAATATAGACAGTAAACTTTCAGATATCCTACGCAGAAATATGCTTACTGATACTTCACCAAGAGCAAAGGAATTCAAAGAACAAATCAACAAATGGGACTGTATCAAATCAAAAAGTTTCTGTTCAGCTAAAGAAAACACCAGCAAAATTTAAAGGCAACCAACTGTAAGGGAAAAGATATTTGCCAATGATACCTCAGACAAGGGTTTCATATCCAAAATATATAGAGAACTAATGCAACTCAACACCAGGAGGCAGACAGCCCAATTGAAAAATGGGCAAAAGACCTAAACAGACAACTCACTGAGGAAGATATACAAAGGGCCCAGAGGCAAATGAAAGGGTGCTCAACATCACTAGCCATCAGAGAGATGCAAACTAAAACCACAATAAGATACCGCCTCACACCTGTCAGAATGGCAATTATCAACAAATCAACAAACAACAAGTGCTGGCGAGGATGTGGGGAAAACGGAACCCTGGTGCACTGTTGGTGGGAATGCAGGCTGGTGCAGCCACTGTGGAAAACATTATGGAGTTTCCTTCAAAAACTAAACATTGAACTGCCTTTTGATCCAGAAACTCCACTACTAGGACTATACCCAAAGAATCCTGAAACACCTATTCAAAAGAACCTATGTACACCTATGCTGATAGCAGCATTATTTACAATAGCCAAATGCTGGAAATAGCCTAAGTGCCCATCAGTGGATGATTGGATCAAAAATCTTTGGTACATTTACACAATAGAATACTACACAGCAGAAAGAAAGAACTCCTAACCTTTGCAACAACATGGATGGAACTAGAAAGTATTATGCTTAGTGAAATAAGCCACTCAGTGAAAGACAACTACCATATGATCTCACCCATTACAGGACAATAATGAACAAAACAAACAACAAGCAAAACAGAACCAGATATATGAATACAGTGAATAGTCCTTCAGTGGGCAGAGGGAAGGGGGTAGGGGGAGGGGGAAGAAAGAGGCAAAGAAGGCGAGCAGTTTAGTCAAGAACCTAGTATGGAAGAATCATGGAAATGGACAACAAACTGGGATTGACTTTGTTGGGGAGTGGGTGGGTGGGGAATGGGACAGAGGGGAGTAAAAAGGGGATGGATGTAATATAACAACAATAAAATTAAATTAAATTAAGTAATGACCAAAAATTTCCCTAATTTGGTGAAGAAAAAAGACACACAGTTCTAAGAAATGCAGAGAATCCCAAACAAGTTGAACCCAATGAGGACCATGCCAAGACACATCATAATTAAAATGGCAAGGGTTAAAAGACAAAGAATCTTAAAAACTGAAAGAGAAACAAAATTAGTTACCTACAAGGGAGCTCTGGTAAAATTATCAGCTGATTTCTCAACAGAATATTTCAGGCTAGAAGGGATTTCATCCCAAATATTCAAAGGGATGAAAAGCAAAGACCTAAAATCAAGAATATTTTAACCAGCAAAACTATCATTTAAAATTGAAGGATAAGGCCCTGGCTGGTGGCACAATGGATGAGGAGCCAGCCTGAGAACCCAAAGGTTGCTGGTTGGATTCCCCAGCCAGGGCCCATTACCAGGTTGCAAACCATGTCTCCAGCCAGGTCCGTAGCTGGAGGCAGGTAAAAGGCAACCATACACTGATGTTTCTCTCCCTCTGCCACTCTCCCTTCCCCTCTCTCTAAAAATAGTAAATAAAATCTTTAAAAAGAAAAATTGAAGGATAAGCCCTGGTTGGTGGCACAGAGATATGGCACTGGCCTGCGAACCCAAAGGTTGCTGGTTCAATTCCCAGCCAAAACCAGGCACAAAACCAGGTTGCAAACCAAGTTTCCAGATAGGTCCATAGCTGGAGGCAAGTGAAAGATAACCATCCATTGATGTCTCTCTCCCTCTCTGCCTCTCTCCTTTCCCCTCTCTCTCTAAAAATAATAAATAAAATCTTTTTAAAAATGTATGAACCATCTTTAAAATTTTTTTAAATTAAAAAGTAAAATTGAAGGATAGTTTTCCAAACAAGAAAATGTTAAAGCATTTCATTACCACTAAATCAGTATTATAATGTTAAAGGATCTTCTCTAATAAGATAATTTGTAAAAAAAAAAAAAAAAAAAAAATACAGAGAGACATAATTAAAGAAATAAAATGGTGCCCTGACTGGTGTGGCTCAGTAGGTTGAGTATCATTCCACAAACCAAAAGATAGCTAGCTCAACTTCCAATTAGGGCACATGCCTGTGTTGTGAGAGAGGTATCCCACTGGGGATATGTGAGAAGAAACCCATCAATGTTTTTCTCACACATTGATGGGTCTCTCCCCCTCTTTTTGCCTCCTTCCCACTCCCTACATCAATTTTTTTAAAAATTTTAAATAATAAAATAGCAATAAAAACACTCTTATCAATAATCACTTTAAATGTAAATGAATTAAATCAAAAGATATGAGGTAACTGAATGGATAAGAAAACAAGATCCTATATAGGCTGTCTACAAAATATTACCCCAGAATGAAAGATACAAAGAAACTAAAAGGATGGAAAAATATTGCATAAAAATGTAAACAAAATAAAACTGAATAGCAATACTCAAACAGATAAAATAGAAAACAAAGGCTATAGTAAGTGACCAAGAAGGACACTACATATGATAAAGGGATCAACCTAATAACAGCATATAACTCTTATAAATACTTCTGCATTAAACATACGAGCACCTAAATACACAATATAAAGCAGATTGATGTACATAAAGGGAAGATTGACACTAACACAGTCATTATAAGGGATTTTAACACCATGTTGATAACAATAGATTGATCCTCCAGACAGAAAATCAACAAGGAAACAGTAGCCATAAATAACACACTAGATCAAATGGATTTAATTGATATTGTTAAAGCATTTCATCCTAAAGCAGCAGAATATACATTCCTTTCAAGTGCATATGGAACATTTTCTAGAATAGACCTCATGATAGGACACAAAACAATACATTTAAACAGATTGAAATTATATTAAGCATCTTAATGATATGAAATTAGAAATCAATAACAAGAAAAAAACCCTGAAAAACAAAGTTATGAAAGTAAAACAACATGCTACTAAACAATGGGTAAGTTAACAACAACATCAAGGAAGAAATCAAAGATACCTTGCAACAAATGAAAATGAAAACACAACCATCTAAAACCTGTGTGACACAGAAAAAGCAGTCTTAAGAGGGAAATTCGTAGCATTACGGCCTACCTTAAGAAAGAAGAAAATTCTCTTTCTAACTAACTTTATTATTTTCTTAATAAACAATCTAACTCTACATTTAAAGTAATGAAAAAGGAACAACAAACAAAGCCCAAAATGAGTAAAGAAGGAACTGAAGACAGTCTAAAACCAATGAAACCAAGAGCAAGTTCTTTGATAAGATAAATAAGATCAACAAATCTTTAACCAGGTACATCACAAAAAAAAAAAAAAAAGAAAGAAAGAAAGGACCAAAATAAATTAAATCAGAAATTAAAGAGACATAACAACTGACAACAAGAATTACAAAGGATTATTTTAAAAAATACTATGAACAACTATATGTCAACAAACTGGATAAGCAAGACAAAATGTATAAATTATTAGCCCAGCATTATCCTAATTCTAAAACCAGGAAAAGACATTACAAAAAAGGAAAATTATAGGTGATTATCCCTGATAAACATAGATGCTAAAATCCTCAAGAATATGTCAAAATGTTAACAAGCCAATTACAACAATGCATAGAAAAAGGTCATACAGCATGATCAAGTGGGATTTATTCTGGGAATGGAAGAGTGATACAACATGCACAAATCAATAAATGTGATTCACCATATAAACAAAATGAAGGATAACACCACATGATCATATCAATAGATACAGAAAAAGCATTTGATAAAACCCAGCACCCAGTAATACTGAAAACTCTCAGCAAACTGGGCATAGAGAGAACATACTTAAACATAACAAAGGCCACATATAACAAACCCACTGGAAGCATCATACTCAATGGGCAAAAACTATAGGCATTCCCCTTAAGATCAGGAACAAGACAGGGATGTCTGCTTTCACCTTTCTTTTCAAAACTGTACCAGAAGTGCTAGCCATAGCAATCAGACAAGAAGAAATAAAAGGCATCCAAAACAGAAAGGAAAAAGTAAAACTATCATTATTTGCAGATGGCATGATACTATACAGAGAACCCTTTTAAAGATTCCACCAAGAAATGACTAGAACTGATCAATGAATTTAGTAAAGTATCAGAATATAAAATTATTATACAGAAATCAGTTGCATTTTTATATGCCAATAACAAGCTAACAGAAAGGGAAATTTAAACAATCTCATTCACAATTACTCCAAAAAGAATAAAATACTTTGGAATAAATCTAACCAAGGATGTAAAAGACCTGTACTCAGAAAATTGTAAGACACCAAAGAAAGAAACTGAGGAAGCTACAAATAAGTGGAAGCACATACCATGTTCATTAAAATATCCATACTACCCAAAGCAATCTATAGATTCACCACAATTCCTATCAAGATTCCAATTATGTATTTTACAAAACTGGAACAAATTTTTCAAAAATTTATATGGAAAAACAAAAGGTCCCAACTAGCAACAACGATTTTGAGAAAGATGAACCAAGTTGGAGGACCACACTACCTAATATCAAACTATACTATAACACCATAGTAAACAAAACAGCATGGTACTGGCAATAGAAACAGACATGTAGGTGACAGAGCAGAATAGACAGCCCAGGAACAAATCTAAACATTTCTAGTCAATTAATATTTGACAGAGGAGTCAAGCATAAACAGTGGGCTAAAGATAGTGTATTCAATAAATGGTGTTGGGAAAATTGGACAGATTCCTGCAGAAAATGAAACTAGACCACTTCTTATGCCACACAAAAGAATACATTTAAAATGGATTAAAGACTTAAACCCAAAACCATAAAAATCCTAGAAAACAACATAGGCAGTAAAATCTTGAACACCGATCACAGCAATACTTTTTTTATACATATTTTAAGTACATATCGAATTTTGAAAAGTTAATACAAAAAATTTTTAATATGCAAATAGCTTATATAATTATTATATGTTAAATGATAGTATTTTAGATATATTGTAGCAAATTAAGCAGTTTTTTTCTTCTTTAATGCTTATTTTTCTCTGGAATGATAGTTTTGTGAAATATATCACAGAAATGGTGTACTGCAGAACTCACTTTTGTGAAAGTTGTCCTAGAAGTGGTGCCAAACCCATAGTGAAAAATGAATTTGGTTTTTGAGTCATACCCTCCCCCGTCCAATAATACTCAGCTTTATTTTACACTACTGGACCTACAACCTATTCTTTTGGAGTTTTCCATCTTAAATAGTAGATTATTTTTATTTTTATTTTTATTTTTATTTTGGATGTGCACAGGTCTTACTTCTTTCAGTACCCTCTGTATTTCCTCTACATGTAAGTTGAAGCCTTCAGAAATAATGGCACTGGCAGTGTTCAGCTGGTCCCCAGAACAGAAATTATTATGCCTACTAAGTTGAGGTAAAAAATAAAAATCCTTAAGGCTGACTCAGTGCCTTAGGAGGCTAACACAGAAGGGTAAAGTAAGACTCCATAAAACCCGGAGAAGAGATGGCAAAACTCTTCTTTGGATCCTGTCTGGAGTCACAGCTGAAAAAAAAGAAAAAAGAAAAAAAGAAAGAAAGAAAAAAAAATCCCTAGGATTTAAATAATTTTGTAGAATGGTATTCTAGCTATTTTCTGAACTTGTGGTTGACTTCCTATGTGGTCCTGAACTAACCCCTGAACTATCTGAGTCTGTTTTGGTAGAGATTAGGTATGTTCACATTTCAATAATAAAGTTTACTATAGCATTAATTCCTTTTCCCAGGCATCCCCAGTCTGGGGGCCTTGAAAACTGGAAATGTATATTTCCATGATTTAGTTGAAAGGAACCTCATCTAATTTACATGCTAATATGAGAATATATATTATCTATGTACACGAATCATATAGTTTAGTAGTTTGCAACTTTCATCCAAATTGGTCTTCATTCTCAGCATCTTTTCTAACCTAAAGATTGATTTCACAACACACCAATTGACCAGTAACTTGCTATTTAAAACATGAATTGCTCTCAAAATCTATATATTACACACCCACAAATAAGCACATTTTTATAACAGTGAATAAAAAAGATAGCATGTATTTATGTAATATACATCCACATTTTCTTACTTTTTCTTCTTCCTTAACTGCATTCGATTTCTCTGAGTTATTGCAAGTAACCTGATTTTCCCATATTGTGAAATGATTCCAATCTAAGAAAACTTAATCTGCAGTAATACAGATACAAGTAATATACAAAATTGTATCTTATTTAGTAAAATCTATTTATAACAAGATCATTCTAAAGCATTCACAAGTTAAAGTTGGTTCTTATCCAGTCAGCTACCCAATGCCTTTTGATTGGTGCATTTAATCCATTTACCTTTAAGGTTATTATTGATAGGTACTGATTCATTATCTATTTTTCCCTTTGTACCTGTGTTCCTGTCTGTCTCTCTGATTCTTCATCTTCTTAAAGCAGACCCTTTAGCATCTTTTGCAATGTTAATTTGGTGGAGATGTATTCTTTTCGACTTCTTTTGTCTGGGAAACTCCTTATTTCATCTTCCATTTTGAATGAGAGCCTTGCTGGATAGAGTATTCTTGGTTGCAGGCCTCTATTTTTCTTTGCTTGAAATATTTTTTACCATTCCCTTCTGGCTTGTTGTGTTTCTGTTGAGAAATCATCTGATAACCTGCTGGGAGCCCCCTTGTATGTTATTAGCTGTTTCTCTCTTGCTCCATTTAGGATTCTCTTCTTGTCTTTGAAATTTACCATTTTTACCAAATTTTTACCAAATTTGAAATTTACCAAATTTTAATGATGATGTGTCTTGGAGTGGGCCTATTTGGGTTCATCTTCATTGGGACCGTCTATGTTTCCTGAGATTGCATGACTTTTTTCTCCTCAAGTTAGGGAAGTTTTCAGTCATTACTTTTTCAAAGAGGTTTTCTATCCCTTGCTCCTCCTCTTCTCCTTCTGGTATACCTATGATATGGATGTTATTACATTTCATGTTGTCCTGCAGCTCCCTTAAAACCTCTTCATTTTCAGTGTTTTTTCATTTTGTTGCACTGCCTGGGAATTTGTTTCTACATTGACCTCCAGTTTGATGATCCGATTCTCTGCTTTTTCTAGCTTGCTTTTGATTCCTTCTACCATGTTCTTCAATTCAGAGATGGTATTCTTCATTTCCTCCTGGCTCTTATTGATGGTTTCAATGTCCTTTTTAATGCTGGTGTAGTTCTCAGTAAGTTCCTTGTAGCTTTCCTGGAGGTCTTTGTAGTTCCCCTGGAGATCTTCATAGTTTCCCTGGAGTTGTTTGTAGTTTTCTTTGAGCTGGCTGAGCTCATTGAGCTTCTCTATCATCATTATTTTGAATTTCATGTCTGATAGGGTGCTTGCCTCCATTTCACTTTGCATTCTTCCTGGGGATTCCTGTTTCCTTTGGGGTGTTGGTTCTTTGTCTCCCCATTTTAGGGGACTCTTGTTTGTTTCTGCTTCTTGAATTGGTCTGCTCTGACTTACTGTCGTAGTGGTGTGACCTTCTTTGATGCAGAGGTGTACGTTTTTTACTTCCCGGCTCTGCGCTTGGTGACATCAGCTCATGTCCCAATCTGGGCCTAGTCAGCCTATTGGAGACTAGCCGTAACATATTTTCTGATATATCTCCTCAGACAAGAGAAACAAAAGAAAAATAAACAACTGGCATTACATCAAACTAAAAAGTTTTTATACAACAAAGGAAACCATCAACAAAATAAAAAGACAACCCACTGAATGAAAGAACACACTCATCAATACATCTGATGAAGAATTAAATTCCAAAGTGTATAAAGGTCTTATAAAACTCAACATTTTAAAAAATACACACAATCCAATTAAAAAATTTGCCAAAGACCTGAATAGACACTTCTCCAAAGAAAACATACTTATGGCCAACAGACTATAAAAAGATGCATCAGAGAAATGCAAATTAAAATCACAATGAGATATTGCCTCACACCTGTTAGATTGGCTGTCATCAATAAATCAACAAACAACAAATGCTAGTGAGAATATGGAGAGTGGTGAACCCCTTTGGTGGGAATGCAGACTGGTGCAACCACTGTGGAAAGCAGTATAGCGGTGCCTCAAAAAGATTAAAACTGGAACTACCTCATGGCCCAGTGATTCCAATTTTGGGAATTTACCTAAAGAAACCCAAAACACAATTTGAAAATAATATATACACCCCTACATTCATTGCAGCAATATTTACAATAGTCAAGATTTGAAAGTAGCTAAAGGGTCCATCAGTACATGAGTGGATAAAACAATTATGGGACATTTACACAATAAACTACTACTCAGCCGTAAAAAAAGAAGAAAATTTTACCCTTTGTGACAGCATGGATGGGCTTGGAGAGCATTATACTAAGTGAAATAAGCTAGTCAGAGAAAGACAAATATATAATTTCACTCATATGTGGAATTTAATAATCAAACTGAACTAACAAGCAAAATAGAGACAGATTCACAAATAGAGAGCTGGCTGACAGCTCTGCAGGTGGGGCCATTTAGGGAGTGGCGGAATCAGGCAAAAAAGAAAAAGGACTCATGGATATGGACAACAGTGAGGTGATTGCAGGGGAAGAGGGTCTGTAGAGGTGGAAGAGGGGATAGATGGTAATGGAAAAAAATACAAGATGCATTTAAAATAAACAAACAAACATCAGACACCAACAACAGTATGGTAACTACCCCAAGGAAAGGGGTACAGGAAAGTAAAAAGAAGTAAAGAGGGGATAAATGGCAATGGAAGGAGACTTGACTAGAGTTGGTAAACACACATTATAATATACAGATGATGTGTTAAAGAATTGCACTTGAGACCTGTATCATTTTATTAACCAACGTCATCCCAATCAAGTCAATAAAAACTTTAAAAATAAAAATAAATAACTTATGGATTGTTCATTTCTTGAATTTTTCTATGTAATATTTTTGGACCACGGTTGACTACAGATAACTCAAAACACAAAAAGTGAGAACACAGACAAGGAGGACTACTGTACCATCATTAGGTTAAGTTATATAATCCACAACTTTTCCCTGACAGCTTATAGGGAATTAGTTTAAACCTGTTTCTGTGATTATTTTCAGCCCCCCAAGGGACCACAAAAATGGGAACTTAGTCAACATCCCCAAGGGCAAGTTTGCTGGCACCTGTCCACACAGGTGAAGATCAATTATCTGTGTCATTTTCCTTGGTGACAATTTAAAATCAGTGTATCAGCATTACGAGGGACTTTCCCATCTCACCCCAAAACAAGCAGCAGAAGCAGGGCACCCCTACAGGTGAGCCACATGGTGGGAAAGGGCAGGGAGTTAAGAGGTGCAAGATGACACTGGTACAAAGAGAGCACAGTCATTTTAGTAAACACATGTGTAGCCCATCAGAGTCACCTTTATAGCAAAGGAGACGAGCATCCCCAAGCCTGAGTGCTGCCTTGACTTGGCTCATATGGTAGAAAACCTGGAGAGGAATACAGCCCTGCAGGCCACTCTGGGCTTTGGAATGATAGCGCAGTACCAGTCCTTTGCACATAGCTAGGCACACAGCACTGGATGGTGAGCTATAAGCATGAGTAAAGCCAGATGACACAGAGATATATGCCGGTCAGGAGTACTGTATTACTGGGCAGGAGGAGTGGGGGTTCTGGATGCTCTTACCTGAGTTGGCTTCTGGCTGCAGGGAGCTCAGAGGAAGCGGGGGTGAAGATTCAGGGACCTCTGCAGCTGGGTGTTCAGCCACTGGACAGATGATAAACCACCTCTTCCCAGTGTGGAGGACTAAAGGATAGGACAAAAACAGCTGCTAAAAGCATGCACATTTCTCCCATCATGACCATCACCTCCTCTGGCACCAGACTTTCCATATGACATTTTGGAAAACTTATCTCACACCAAGGAAGGGGTATGAAGCACAATCAACTCCTTGCTGGCAGCCAGAGGCCCTAACAAGCACCCCCAATACAGACTTAGTTCCCAGAACACCCAAGGTACTATTACTAAAGGGTTAATGTTGGCCAGGGACTAGCAGGCAGTGGGAGCCCATGCCATGCTCAGTCAACACCTGGAACAGACAAGGTGGACATCTGGAGCTGGAGGAAAGCAAGGGCCCTATATACACACTCAAAAAGCCCTTCAAAGGGATGGCTTAACCCCTAACAATATGCCCAATGGGTCTCTTATCAAATGCCTGCTGGGAAACAGAAGGGACAATGTCAGAAATGACTCCTGTAAGGTAAGCCAACATTGCTGGGATATGGCCCTGGAGGCAGACATACCGTTCTGTTGATACACCGGGGCGTTTGCTTGGGATTGGCGACTCTCCTGAGGGAGGAAAAGGGTCAGAAATCAGCAGACTGCATGGACAGAGAAATGGGTGCACAACGTGGCCTCAGAACATCTGAGGGCCTTGGAGCTCAGGCATTTCCAACTGAAATGAGAGTGCGCCACTCCTGGCCACCTCACCCAATGCTGTATATCCTGCAGGCTCCTCCGGCCATCAGACAATGTCCAGCATTGTTCTAAGAACTGCAGATAGGAAGTCAGCAGGCCCTGGCCCTCCCAGGACCCAGCATCCCAACCCACCTCTCCAGCAACCAGGCTGCAGGTGCTAAGGGGTGGGGGGCTTGCCCCAGGGTCAGAGCCATGGTCCACATCTGTGTCTTCACTAAGCATATCCTCTGCCTTGTCCATGACATCCTTCATTTGCTCGATGAACGTCTCCCGTTCAGCCTGCAGGATGAAGTCATGCTCCACCTGCAATGCACACACAGCCTACTGGTGGGGACATACTGCCAGTCCGCCAGGTCTTCAATGATTGATTTGCTTGATTTCTGCTCTACACTAAACCCCAGTGGGGAGACATGGCCAGGAGCCTGCATCCTGAGCCCGGGGCTGAGCGGCTCAGCAAGAGAAACCATGGCTTGAGCAGCAGGCAGCCATTTGCAGAAGCCAGAGGACAGGGAAGGCTGATAACAAGCTAGGCAGGCATCCAAGTGGACAAAGGGCAGGGAGAAGAGACAGCCTTACCAACCCAGGAGACATGCAGCTGATTCAATGAACCTGGCAGGACACTGGCTTACCATGTAGGTGGCGATCTCATCAGGTGCATCCCCATCCAGGTCAAATTTGAATGTCACCATCTTGTGGTTGTGTGTCTCCAGCTGGCACTCCACCATCTTGTCACCTGTGTTGCATACCTACAGGACACCAGGACGGTGAGACTGGGTAGGAGGCTGTGCCCTGCCAACCTTGCACCCACCAGACGACCACACCTGTCTCCTCACATTCAGGATGGTTAGCCGGGGTCTGCTGGCCCTCTCCTGGCGGGAACGCATGCGAGTAGACCTGCGGTGATGTTTCCGGGCAGGCTTGCCTTCCAGCTTCCCCCCACCAAACATGCCTTCACAGCTGTCACTCAGCTCTCTTCCAGAAGTGACATCGGATCCTCCATAGCTGTTGGAAAACTTAGAACGTTACTGTGTCCAAGGAAACAATCTGTAATCTGGCCTTACTTGGGAAGCTTAGCTTTTCAGGAAATAGCCAGAAGCTTTAACATTTGGGCGTGCTCAGCTAGAAAACCTGGAGGGTCTGTAGCCAGCCATGCCCAGGAAAGAAACTCCCAAACCCACAGATCCTCCTCCCCATGTCCTGGGCAGTGCTGAAGTTATGGGAGACACATGGATTTTCTGATCCAGGACCTTGGTTTTCTCAACCTCCTGACCTCTCATGCAAAACACCAAAATTAAGAAATAATCCTCCCCCAGGCCCCAGTTACCCTATCTGTGCAATAGCAACTGGAACATGCCAACTGCATGGGGCTGTTGCAAGATTTGAGGAGAGCTTGCAAAGGAGTGAGCTTCTTGCTGATGTACTGAGTGGAACACAGGGTCACTTCCTGTAACAAATTCCCTCCCAAACTCAACATGCCCCATGACTGGGCAACTACAGGTGCCTAGTAGTGAGGCAATAGAAGACCAGGGGTATGGGTTGGACTCTGCCTTGGTCCAGCCTCCTCCCTGGAACACCCTCGGCACACAGACTGGTACTAAGAGCCAGAATACACCCTGGAGCACTGAACAACCAATTTCAGCAAATGGTGACGAAGATCTCAGAGGAAATCCCTAAGGCTCCACCAGGTCAGGCTGGGAACTGTTGATGTCATTAGAAGCCCTGACACAAGATGGGGAAGCGAGGCAGGATCCCTATGACAGATACAGCAGCAAGCAGTCTGAGTTGGCTCATGGGGAATACCATCCCCATCCCAGATGGACCATTACCTCTCACAGCTCTGCAGGATGCCAGGCTGCTTGTCCTGTGAGACCTGCTCCTAAAATGAAACCATGGAAAGGAGGATGGGTCATATTTGCTCCCCCACGGCACAGCCATAGGTAGCCCAGCCCAGCCCACTGCCTAATCCTTGGCTTTAACAAGCAGACCACCGGGGCAGCAGGTGTCAGGCATTTCATCTTGTGGGAGCAAAGCAAATTCCTAAAAGCTGGGGCCCCCTCTTTTACCAACATGCTAACCCATTTTGATCATCCCTAGAAGGAGCACACAGTCCTGGGAAGCCTTGTCACAAGCCTTTCTATCACCTCTAAGGGAAAGCACCCTAAATCTAAGTGTAAAAGATCACACCTTCCACCTGAATGTGCACTTAAAGAAAATGTGATGCCTACGGACAATGAACAAGAAGGGCATGCATGGCTGTCCCAAGGCACACACTTACACCTTCCCCACTTTCAGAGCTGAGACCAAGCCCAGGTATCAAGGTGACATGCTGGAGGCCTAGCCCCAAGGGTAGGGCACACACCTCTGGAGCCAACTCCATGGTCAATTGGATGGCTGGGCAGAGGCTGGAGACCCCAGGCCCACTGGTCAATGGCAAGTTAGCAGGTGGCAGCAGCACAGAGGTCTGGATAGGCAAGCTCTGAGCAGCAGCCACCACTGTAGGAGCCAGAGAGCTGGGGAGCTGAGGCAGGAGCTCGGGGGTGGCAGGTGGCAGCACTTCCGGCAGAGGTGGGGAAAGGACAGCAGCGGGAGCAGGCACCGTGGGGGCCTGGGCCGTGACATCCACAGTATATGGAGGTGGGTGGCCAAGCAGGATCTATGGACACAGAAGACAGGAATGCAAGTTGGGGTGCCACTGCCATCCCTAAGGAGCCCTATGCATCCTGGGGCATAGCAGGTACTTCCTTCCCTAGGTGGGTGAGCACACCTGGGTATGAGCATTAAAGGGTCCCTCTCTAATGTTCTCACACCTGTCACAAGCAAGTCCTAGCCTCTGCAGTTTTTACAGTCCTAGAAAAAACAACAAAAAAGTACTCTCGGGTCACCACTTACATAAAACCTAACCTAAAACCACACTTAACCTACATATATCTAGCTGAGTCTGGCTGAAAAGCCCTAAGTGGACCAAACACTGGCCTGACCTCTGCCTCCTGAGGGAGAGGCCCTGGACCTCAGCCTTCCATGGGACAACCTGGGAGCTGGGCCCAACTCCCCACTGTTCCCTCTTTAAAAGCTCTTGGTGGAAAGGCTAACTGGTGGAAGATTCCATTCTGCCCCACTGTGGGAATGTGGTAAAAAGTAGAACCACCCCTGCTGGGCTTGCTGGCACAAGACTGATCAACCACAGGGAAGCCTGTACGGTGGCCAGCCCAGACCATCAATAAAACCCAGACCCTCTTTCAGCTGGGCAGTAGGAGGCTACATGCGTACGGGGTGACCTCTGAGCGCAGTACCTTCTCTGGCCACGGAGCAAAAAGTATGCCAGGCCAGCACAGGCAGCAGGGTCCTGGTCCAGGCCCTGATACCACAGACCCCAGACATTGACATGAGCCTGTATTTCCCCAAATGGCCCTGACCCATGAGTGGACATTACTATGAGCAACGTGCTGTCCAGCTTAGTCAGGGCACTGGACTACTATGCCTCCTCACACTCGTGTTCAAACACCATCCTATTAGTCAACAGAAACCACCCTTTCCTTCTCCAAGTAGAAATCCCCTCTGGGACTCAAACAGCAAGAAAGACATCCAAGATCATTTGCATTCATTCACGATGTGAAGCCTTGGTCCAGGCTAAAGTATGAGGCCATGAGTTGGGGCATTGGCACCCTCCCAAGCTTTGGGATGAATCTCCCTGACAGAATCAAAACGGGGCATCAGCCCCACCTTACAGGGAAGAAGCATAAGCTTTAAAGGAAAAAATGGTGCCCACAGGTACAAGGCTACTAAGGTTCAGGGCCAATGAGTGGGTGCCCAGGTGAGAGGCTCTCAACACATGGTTGGATAACAGCCCTGATGCTCTAAAACATGCTGGAGTTGTGCACGTATGTGGAACCACTGATAGATTCACCCACCAGCATGGCCCATCTCCCTGTATCCCTTCACTATCAACAGGATGAGCTGCTTAAGGTCCCCTCCTAACTCTGGGGCATCATCCTTGCCTGCCATGACCACCTCGAAACCAGCAGCCACATGCTTCAAGCCCTGCCTGGACAACAACTGACATAACACCCCCACCCAGAACCCTGGTGCCATTTCCTGCTGACA
This sequence comes from Noctilio leporinus, assembly GCA_004026585.1. Classification (NCBI taxonomy): domain Eukaryota; kingdom Metazoa; phylum Chordata; class Mammalia; order Chiroptera; family Noctilionidae; genus Noctilio; species Noctilio leporinus. The sequence continues at coordinate 52,159 of PVIW01006691.1, read as the reverse complement.
TGGGGGTTAGCCACCTACCTCATTTTGACAGGTGACAAGATGGACAATGTGAGCCTCCCCAGCTCCCACAGATGGGCTGACACCACTGCACAGAGGCTGCCAGGCCCCACCAAGGTGAGTGCATGTGCCACTACATCCAGTAAGGCTGGAAACCTCCCCCCATCCCCCCACCCCCGCCACTTGAGCAGATGCTACTGACCCTTGGGAAGGGCCCATGGTAGAGCCTTTGGTTCCTGACACATGCTGGGAGAGGGAGGAGGCAGGAGACACCCCGACAATGACGAAAAGCCAAGCCTGCGGGACAGTCCTACCTGCTCAACCCAACCCCCGCTCTGCCCACGCCTTCTAGCCAAGGTGCTGGGAAGGAGCACAAGCCCACAGATTATTAGCATCTCTGGGTACTAAGGGGGTCTCCCAGTGCTTGGAGAACAGGTCATACCCGGCAGTTGGATTACCTGGCTCCCCACCCTGGGGGCCGAAGTAGTCTGCTCAGGAAGGTGGGTAATGGTTGGCTGGTGGGACTGCGACAGTATGGGGGGTACTGGCTGCAGAGGGGTGGCTCTCACTGTCTGTGCCGTGTGGAGGGGAGAAGGTGGGATGTCGCTGGGTACCATCTGTGGAAAGGCTGCCTGGTACATGGGCTGGGCCACAGCAGGATGGATAGACAGGGCACCCACACCCTGTGGGGCCACAGCCAGTAGAGGGACAGCAGTGGTGGCAGCTGCTACGTTTGGCACAAGCGTCCGGCACGGCATGGCCAATGGGGCCCCAGCGGTGGGGGGAAGCTTCACTGCCTGCAGAGGCAGGGCTGGAGCCGTGGGCAGGGGAGCAGCAGCACTGAGTGGTAGGCTTGGCAAGATCACAGTAGGAGAGAAATATTGAGATGAAGGAGGCACAGTGGGCCCGCTCACAGCTGGCAGGTCGGAGAGGGCTGTGGGAAGGCTGTCAAGCGTGGTCAGTGGAGCAACTGGTGGGATGACAGGAAGTGGAGGTATCTGAAAGAGACATGAGCATGTCAGCTCCCTGGGGCTCGGCCCCACTGGAGGCACGCCTGCCCCTGACAGAACAACCACGACCCCTGCAGGTTCTGCCTGAGACACTGCTACTGTCAAGGGAACCCAGAGGTAAACCTAACTTAAATGAAACCAAGAGCATGCAACGCTCAATCAGGAAAGGAAGGGCAGAAGGGTAGGGGAACAACCTGTGAGGGGTCCCCTTTGGCACCACTATGGAGGTTCCAAAGATGGGAGGTGCAGCTCAGATTCAAGGGGTCACAGTAGTGGCCACCAGCTTCAGTTTTCTTTCAAAATGTCTAGAAGGGTCGGAGTCACCTCAGAGGCCCCAAATATCTGAAATTACTTTGTCCGAGTCTCCTCAATCTGTATAAATTCACACAGACCAAATTCTTTGTCAGGTTCTCGTGGGAAAGCACATCTCTGAGTCCCCACACTGGCCATGCCGAGAAGACTGAGGGAGGATGCCATTCCATGAAGACAGTGGAAGCTCCCAAACCTCCCATGTCCAGTTAGAAGCACCTGATATCCCATGGATGCTGCACTTTATAAACTCCAACTGTTTTCCTTCTAAACCAGTGATTTTCAACTGATGTACTGTAAGAATGTTTAAAACATGCAACACCTGACTATTTAGTCAGAGGCACTGACCTCTTTTCCTTTACACTGTCAAATAAAAAATAACATCAGCCAATAATACAGCAATAGCCATCTGGTAGAAATGAGTCAAAAATATATTTATTTTTCATCAGATCAGGAAAAAATGCATCTTTTGTGCTGCAGAATTTTAGTAATTAATGTGTGCCGTGAGATAAAAAAGGTTGAAAGTTGTTGCTCTGAAATAAAGTTTTTCACCCTGGCCAGTGTGGCTCAGTTGTTTAGAGTGCTGTCCCATGCACTGAAAGATGCAGATTCAATTCCCGGTCAGAGTATATATCTAGGCTATAGGTTCAATCCCCATCAGGGAACCTAAGAGGGACAACCAATCAATGCTACCCCTACCACACCCTTCCTTTCTCTTTAAAAGCAATGAAAATAATTGTCCTCAGCTAAGGATATTTAAAATTTTAAAGCCTTTCTGGTGGCAGGCACATAAGCATCACATAATCAATGACTTTGATTTCAAGACAGTGAAAATGTGCAAATCAACTTTTGTGTATTTTAAAGGCAACTAAATGCTATGTCCACCAATAACAAAGGTGGTGTTTTAACCAGGCAGTGAAAACTAACATGACATGACAAGGACCAGGTCAGGTGACAAGTGACAGTTGACAGGTAAGAACCTTCTGGGTAGTTGGGGTGAACCTCAAGACACTTAGGCCTTCCACATAAAATAGTAGTTCTCATCATAGCCCTGTGACACCTTGTGACACATCATGAAATGAAAGCTGCCCCCTATGACCATCAATGACAGCCTGAGCAATGGCACCTGAGCATCAACCATGCGCTATCAAGTGTTACTGGTCATGTGATCCCCCACCCCCTCAAGGAGCCATGGCCTTGAATGGCTCCAAGGATGGACAGTGACCACAACTGTCTACTCACAGCTCTTCTTGGCTTCTCCCCATCCCAGATGCACCTGATACAGATACAGAGGGCAGGCAGGCACCAAAGCCCCACTGAGGGAAGAGGAGAGTGGAGAACAGGAGGAGGGAGGTACCTGTGCAGGGACTTGAGTGAGTGGCTGCAGGGGCACTGGTGGCATCTGGAGGGGATTCAGCTGAGCTGGGGCCACCTGAGAAGTTGGAGCCAGGTATGGAGGCAGGTGGGGGGCCACCGACTGGAGAGAGCCCACAGGCTTCGGGCCCAGGACCTGTGGCATGGGCGCTGACTGGGCCAGTGGAGGAGGCTGAAGGGATAATGGGCTTCTCTTAGACCAGCATCCGGCTGAGATGCCCCAAGTGCTTTAACATTCATGCACACCCACCCACACACCACACATACACACAATCACACACATGTGCGCGCACACACACAGAGAGCCCAGGACATGCAGATCTATAAGAACTACCACCTGTGAATGAGGCCCATCCAAGTGCTATGGGGCATCAACTCTGCAGACACAAAGGACCCACCCTCACTCCTGTCTATACCTGGGATCCAGGCCAGCCAAGGCTGACTGACAGGGGAGACTGAAGCACCAATGGTGGTCACAAGGAGGGGCAGTCCACACTCACCTGGTGGCCTGAGGGCATGGGCTGGCTTGGGCCAGTCGGCACAGGGGCAAAGCTCAAGGCGGGCTCCGGGAAATGCTGCGGTGGGAGTGGAGCAAGAGTTGGGGGTGGGACGGAGCCCACGGACAGGCCAGGCTGCAGAGAGTGTCAGGGACCATGCTCAGTGGCTGCCCTGAGGACCTTGACCCAGCCACGTGCTTGACAGCCACAGAGATCCATCTCTCACTCCCTCTGCCCATCGTCCTGCCAAGGATGGTTTTCCTAGGAACTCGACTCACAGGAGCAAGGTGTGGTGGTCCTATACCAAGAATGGCCACAACTCCTAACCAAGGAATGTTCTACAACATTAGCACCACAAAATATTATGCAACTGTGAGAAAAAAAAACATTATAAGGGCTTTGTGGCATCATGGAGAAACTCCTGTTATGACACAAGTGAGGGAAAGATACAAATGCATATGCTTCTTGTCTACAGAATTATATAACATATACACATATATACTTGTTCACAGAATACAAAAACATGGAAAGAAACAGCAGGACTGCACCAGATGCAGAGCTGGGGTCTCCAGTGACTTGGTCAGAGAAATGGGGCTACAGTGTAGACAAATAATGGTACCAAGTCAAAAATCTGAGCACTGGGTGTTTGATACTATTCAGAACTCTGGTTTTCATTTTCAAAGCTCAGAGGTACAGACTGCAGTATTTATGGGCAACATATCTTCCTGTCTGGGATTTACTTCAAAATAATGGGGAAGTGAGAAGCAGGTAAAGTAATGGAGAAAACAGGCTTAAATACACAGATGACTAAGGTAAGGGCCTGGCTCTCCACAGTAACTGGGAATGTTCTCTCACCAGAGGTTTTCTGGATAAATCAGGTGACAGCATTTTGCCATCTGAAACCTGTTAGCTGTTTGCATGTTTTACCAGTAAAAACTTTATCATTTACCAGAAGCAAGGTAGGAATGAGTGGCCAAATGCACCTGCTCCTCGAGCCACAGCCCAAGCCCAGCAACACTCAGGCAAGGAGGCCCCAAAGAAGTGGTTCTGCTCCCAACCCCTCTGTCCTGTTCTTCTTCTTCACTGGGTTTTAGGGGTCCAGCACCACAACAACCCTCCCCAGGAGACCTGGGCAAACCCTGGGGACTCCCTGCAATCACCACCCTTCTGTCCAAGATGTTTTTGCATAAACAGGCAAGCAATGGGAGAAAGCACTCTGGCTGAGTCCTAGGGTACATCCTGGCTGGCAGTCTTTGACCTCCTTGTGCTCACCCTTCTCAGTCAGGCTGCCTGACAGGTGGGCCAAGAGACCACTGTTGCCTGGAAAGGCTGAAGGCCTGCTCAACTTCAGAACAAGCAAACCAGAAGCCGAGAAGCAAAGCTCTGAGCAACAGTCTTTTCCTAAAGGAACTGCTCGTGCCACTTATAACTATATTTCACATCATTTCATGAAGCAAGCAAAACGGCAAATGTTAATTGCCAATGAGTCCTGGACTCTAATCAGCAGAGGCAAATGTTTCCACTACTTTTCCAAAGGGACTCTCTGAGCCCAGGTGGACAACGGGAAGGGAAAGACAGGTAGCCAGAGAGGCTACAGTACCCAGAAAGTGGCCACAGGGATGGAGTGTGTGGGTGAGAGCGTGAGTGAGAGCCCAGGAGCCAGAGGACCAGGAAGGAGCAACTCACACAGGAGGGGGCATCTGGCCCTGACCCACTCCTGGGCCTAGAAGGCCTAAATCTCCCTCTGGACCCCACTCCACCACCTGCCTCAAGGGCAACCTCTCTGACTGCTTGGAACTACAAAGCAAGCAACTGCTTTACTTTCTTTGGCATTCAAAATAAATCAGAATTGAAAAATAAATGGCAAATGTGACCTCCTACCTAGCAATTTCCATTTCATCTATCAGTTTACAAATTATTCTAGACAGAAGCATAAGGCCCTTTCAATCCTGCTTCTTAAACATCACTGAAAATGTTTCTTATGATTCAGCCACTTCCACACCTCTAACTTTTAATGGCGGCATAATACCCAATACAGAGGTGCTGCCCCATCAGTGAAGCTGGACAGACAAAATCAAAAGTTTCTTTACTATAAATGATGCTTTCCATCACACCTGTAGCAATCTGAGGGTGGAACCCTCAAATTATGTGACAGCTTATCACAGCTTTGTAAGCACTAGGTGTCACTGGGCCCTGTTTTCTGCATTGTCTCACCAGGTAGGTCTCTCAGGGTAGGTCACAGGCTGGTCCAGCTAATGACAAGGATGGGCCTCCTACAAACCTGCTTTTACATGGCTGGGAACTGACCATAGGCCAGCACAGCCTAGGTTGCCCCTGACGGACTCCAGTCTGTGAGGATGGGGTCTCTGACTTACCGTGGCCAGTTGCTGGTAGGCCCCCAGGGAAGGCAGGCCATGTGGCAGGACGGGCCCCTCACTCACACTTACGGGGGGACTGCACACACTCTGGGCGGTGAGTGGTGCTGCATCGGCCAGGGAGCCCAGCACCACGCTCTGCTGGCTGCTTTGCGAGTCTGAGTACACGGTGGAGCCCTGGCCGCTGTCGAATGTGCTGTCCGCTGGGGAGGACAAAGGCACAGCTCAGAGTGGGGACCCCAAACATCACCCCCATGGCATTCCACACAAGACTCAGGGAACACGAATGTAGGCTCACATATGAATGCTCAGCTCATCCATATGTTTTCTGTAAATAAAGACATGGTTGTGTTTCCAGATCATGTAAATAACGAATGTGCACCATTTTACACAATCAACTACAGAGATGTATAGGCATGACAGCACCACCCAAAGATGGCCCTGGCATCCCACCACACTAGATGACACCAAGAGGGCATGCCATGGTCCACTACAGATCCCAAGTGGGCACCTCACAAAGCCCTTATAGGCAAGACAGCAGCTTTCCACCATGGCTCAGACTGGGACCTTACACAGCACTCAATTTGGTCTTGAAAGTGAACCCCTGTTCAGCTCTTTAAAGGAGCAAGGGGTCTTGGGAGTCTGGAATGTTCAAGTTAAGAAAAGTTCTGATCAATTATCACTTATGTTTTATGATGGGGAGAGGGACTCAGGACTCTGACCACCTTCACTTACAGTAGCAAAGAGTCTGAACTGGGAGATCTGTGTCCAAATATGTCCCCTCAAGTCATGGGTTGGTCTAACTCATTTGGAAAACAGGGCTAACAAGGCTCCCACTCCACAGAGAGGCCATGAGAAGGGACCTGGATACTCCATGGCCTCATCTGCAGTCAGACCAACACAGCCAGTGAAACTGGCCAGGGGACAGAGCCACCCACACCTGGCAGTGGAGGTTTGAGCAGGGAGCAGACAGGACCCACACGGCCCACAGGCTCCTCTGACCAAATGCACCTAGGAAGGCAGGTCACCTGTGTGGCTATACCAGTAAAGGGTGAAAAACAAAAACTTATTTAAAATGGCACTTCTAGTTTTTTGCTTCCAGATCCCAAAAACATTGTAATTTGTTATCTATGAACACCAAGTTATTTCTACAAGGGACCACCTTTCAGATTGTCAACATCATGTCCATTTGCAATTTAAACAAATAAAGTAAAAGGAAAATCTTGTCAACATTGTATAAAAATAGTTTTTCCCCAGGGCTGATTAGAACTTACTTTAACTTTGGAAGATATACAAATGCTGAGGTTTAATTATGCAAAACCAATTAGACAAATGGCTCTGATTTTTAATGAGGTATCTGGTCATCATTTCTACTTACACAGAGAGAGGAGAGAGAGAAGCAGAGTCCGTCACCAGAAACGGATGGACAGAGAAAGAAACAGAGTACAGAGCAAGTGCATGAGAAAGGAGAAGGCAGAGAGAGAGATAGAGTTGCACAACAGAATGTAAGAAGACCTGACAAATTTCACATAAAGCAACTCTAACCATAGTATGCAACTTTAAAAATAATTTTTTTTAAAGATTTTATTTCATTATTTTTAGAAAAAGGGGAAGGGAGAGAGGCAGAGAGGGAGACAGACATCAATGTATGGTTGCTTTTCACCTGCCTCCTGCCACAGACCTGACAGGAGACCTGGTTTGCAACCTTTAAAAAATTTTTAAGTGGACATGTTTATTTGTAAAATTAAAAATTAAATTTTAAAAATAGTTTTTAAACCTACTGACAAATTGCATTCTCCCAGTCCACTGGGTGCTGTACCAAGCCCTCTCATTGAGTGTGTCTGGACTATGGTGGGAAACTAACAGAACACATAACGAAGACTCATAAAATATGTTTGCTGTACCTGCCAATGTGTTTGCCCACTTTGTTACCTAAGATCAGGTCCTTTCTTCCATGATGTCTGTGCTACTTGGTGTCCCTTTCAATTTACCTTTATGAAGCACAGCATGCTCCAGCCATCCATAGGCACTGTGGCCAAATGGATGACTACTATGAACAGGCTTTCTATTCTGACCTAAAGCAAGGTGCTGAGAGCATTGCAGGGTGCTCTGGGTTGAGAAACAGAGGGAGACCAGGGGTCTATGTGTGGGAATGTATGTGTGAATGCATGTGAATAATTACATGTGTAGGTTATCTCTAGAAGTTAATTAAAACACAGGTAATACCAGTCGTCCCCAGGGAAGAAAATTAACTGGCTTTTGCTGTCCACCCTCTTGGATTTTTTGAACTGGATATTATATGAACATATTATCTACTTTAAAGAAATCACAATAAATGGGTAAGAATGTTTTATCCCCAAATGTTTTCTTCTCATGACAGAGAAACATGGCTGCTGCATAAAGCACACAGGGTCCTGAGTTTGACAGGAAAGAGTCTTTTTGCAGACAGAGTGACCACCTGAAGTGAACTCATCTGTTGGACCCATTCTGTCCATACAGTGGGTCAAACCTGACATCTTACCACAGTGGGGTGGGTTTTAGGTCCTAGACTGTGACTCTTCAAAATGCAATGAAAGCAATTTCTTAATTCCTATCCTAGAAATTATTCAACCAACAATTACATTTCTAAAGTGTATAATGCTTTTTCCTACAAAAAGTTTATGCTCTTCAATTAATTTTTTTATCATTAAATGGAATGTGATCATACGGCAGTTTTATTCTGCAAAACAAGCATGAGTAGATTGGAAAAGGAGTCAACAGTAAGCAAACTGTCTCAAAGTGATGGCCAGCTACAGGTTTTAGTTAAATAGCTTACCTGGAAAAACATTCAGCTATTTTAATGGTAAATGAAGGATGTGCCTATTAAATAAATCAAATAGACTATTTCAGTCTTTCCACTTGAACAACCTGAAACAGTGGCCTGGGCAGGTGGAAGGGCTCTGCAACTCTGTGCTTTTCCAGACACAGAAAAGGTCACAGACTCCACACTCAGCTCACTGCTGCATTTTTAGGGCACAAAGGGCAAAGGCAGGACATGTTTCTGCCTACTCTTCCAGTGGTCTGAGATGAAGCCAAGTACACAGTGGTCCCACTACCATTGGTAACACTCCTTGAGAAATGTTAAAGGGTCTCAGGTTTGACACTAGAAGAGAGATCATCTAGGAGATGGACACTCCTGAAGACAAAGGTCATGGCAACCTGACTGCTCAACCTTTGGTCACTAGCAGTCCCAGAACGACAGTGTCCTAGCACAGATGCCCCCACCTTGTGCTGAGTCCAGGGTGAGAAACAGCCCTCAGGTGCCCCAGGTTGCTGGGGCTGGTATCCTCCAGGTGGGGTAAGTAGCCCACTGAGCTGCTCCATCTTTACTGGCTTTTGGCACAGGAGGTCCGGGTCTGCCTGCATATTTGTTCGCATTTTTACTGAGAGGCTGGACTTCAGCGAGCCTTAAACCTCTCTGGTACAGATTTCTGTGCAACATCAGGGATGCTCCCAATGCCCTCCCTGGGAGAACACTCTTCCGCACCACTATCCCACACCTGCAGAGTGAGCTGGGGGGCATATGGGGAGAGCAGCACTCACAGGCCAAGGAGGTGGCACTAGCTGGCAGCACAGTGGGATGGAGGTGCTGGTCAGCCTCAGGCTCCTCGGACTCCAGAGGCCCAGTCTGTGTGTGGTAGGTCACCTGGACCTGCAGAGGCACATGCAGGCCCTTGACCTTTTCAGGGCTGCCCGGGTCCTGCTGCTCCTGGGGCTTTAGCACTGGCCAGATCCTCTCCCGCCGCCACTGTATCAATGCCACACGGTCACGGATGGACTTAGCCACAATCTTCATATCGCTTTCATGGAAGAACCCCGATTCAATCTGCAAAAGAAGTTACCTGTCATTACTGGGACCATCCCCACCTGCATATTCCACTGCCAGGCCTATCCTGCCACCTGTACTGCCACCCCTCAATTATGGGGTCTCTGCCCAAAATCCCCTCCTCAGAGCCCCTCACCTCCATCTTTCAGGGATCCTCTTGTCATCCTATAACAATATTACCTGGAGCTATCAACTGTAAATCCACAGGGACAGTGACCATGTGAACCTGCACTAAGATGGGCTGGATGAGTGAAGGGAAAGGAGAAAAACCCTGATCTGCTTTCTGCCCTGGAACAGCCCACTGTCTGAGTCCTGAGGCTTCCTGGAGCCCAATACCCAGGCTGCCCAAGGCCAGGAATATGGTCCTAGCCAAATATGTGTGGTAAGAGACAGGGAAAAGGATCCAAGATCAGGGCTATTCTCTGCATTCTCTGAGAAGTCAAGAAGGACAGGGAAAGAGGCACATTCTGTAGCTTAAGACCAGGAAGGTATGCACCATGCTTAGAAATGTTATGAACCTGATTTAGCCAACAGAGAGTTGGAGTCTGTAAAGAAGCTACACCTCTCCAGGAAACATCACAGCTCTCTCCAAGGAGATTCACAACCAAACCACAAAAGAGGGGAAGCCAGGCTCTTCACCATCAGCATGGGATCCCCATGTGGAAGGGAAAACCAGAGAACAAACCTTGAAATGCTGGTCAAGAACTGTGTGAGCTCTCGGTTTTCAATATACAACAGACAAACACACAGACGCTGACAGGAGCACATGTGCATATGACTGACAGCACTTGAATACCAGAACTCAGCCACTGAGAGTTCCGAAGGGAGAGGATAGGGGGCCTGGACATTTCTTTCTGCCATAAAGTGAGGACATGCATGTGTAGAAAATGGAGGATGTGTAGAAATGCCTAGAAGCTAGTGCCCAGGGCTACCCACTAGCCAAATCTGGGACATTCTGAGCATTAAAATACAGTGACACCACAATGGTTTGAAGGACATGTCCACAAACACACAACAGAGGAACATACATGATCTGTTGTGGCAGGAGTGATGAGTGTCACTGTCAGTTTGAGGTTACGCAAAGGGGGTCCATGAATGTGCACTGTCTGTCCCTCTATCTCTTCTTCTCTGTCTCTTCCTGCCTTTCTCATTTAGTCTCAGTCTCTCTCTCTGTGCCTCCATCTCTCATTCTATGTCTCTACCACTCTCTTGCTCTGTCCCTTTCTCTCAGCCTGTCTCTATCTCTGTCTCTCTCCTTCCTGTGGGTCACTGACTCACATGAAGCCATGCCATGAATGGCCCCAAGAACCTACCTGGCTGGCAACTGAGCCTCCCACCAGCAGCTAGGTGAGAGAGCTCAGGTGCCAACCCTCAGCCCTGGTCAGCCCCATCAGCCCAGGTCAGCCTTGGCCAACACCCCAGCCACACCTCATGAAGGGCCCTGACCCCAACCCACCTTTTTAAGCCACTAATGGACTCCTGACCTTGGAGGCTGGGGGAGATTCTGTGTGCATATTGTGAAGTTGGGTCATTTGTCTCATGTGAGAAGTAACTCACCAATAGAGCATATAACCTATTTGAATAATACCAAACTGAGTCCACAGAGATAGAAATAAAAGAAAAAGGGGTGAAACTGGGACATTCACATAGTTCCAAAGTACCTTCCCACATAAGAGTTATTAATGATGACTGCATCTGCAGACATCTGGCAGACACACCTCAACCACAGTAGACTGGTCTGCAGCCAGTGTTCCTTCAGATGCACTGATAAACTGAGTGAGGGCTGAGTGATGTGGCAGCCTGGCTACACCCTTCAGGGCCAGGGCCAGACTCCTGAACACAGGCACCATCCTGACTGGCACCAGCCGTTACAGTGTAGCTGAACCACTGAATACCATGAGTAGGGCTGGGCTGCACCCAGTTCTGACAGCCCAAGCAGCTGTGAGGAAAAGACCTCATCTGTGGGAAGCCAACAAGGTGAACTCCAGGTCACAGGGCATCAGGCTACCATATCCTCTCAAACAGTTCTTGGACCATGTTTGCCACTTTTCTGTAAGTTTGCAATTATTTCAAAAACATTTTAGGAGATAACTCTGACAGAGTGAACCATGCTGACAGCAGAACAAGAGAGAGAGTGAGGGACTAAGCCTGGGGTCAGACCTGTCCATCACCCAGTGAGCCCAGACAGCAACCTGAGAAGAGGCTGATGAAAAGATGTGCCTGCCTGATACTTCTATTTTTTGCCCATGACCCACTTTCCCTTCCATCTCCATCTTCACAGACACCTCTTCTCCCCCTCCCCCACCCTCACCCCAAGCGATTTCTTCTATTTTTTCCCAATCAGGGAAGAATTTAGCTACATTGTATGTCACCCTGAATGTCCCATTATCTGGAAACTGTGAAAGCAGAAGGAAGAGTTGGTACCCTAACCTAAAGAACTCCCTGGGATGGGCTCCAATGCCCCTCCCTCCCCCAGGGTCCACACTGAGGGGACACCTCCAGATCAGGGCCAGCCTGGGCCCCAGAGAACTGCCCTCCTGTCAACCCCACAGTCAGCATCATTCTGACTCATTCCCCCTCCCCAGTTGCTGCCTGAAAGCCTGCTGGGAGGTGACTTTCGATGTCAATTTAGAGGGAGAGGAGAAAATGGTCCCACCTGCCTCCCTCCCACCCTTAAGTGGCTTCATAAGAATGAGTATCAAGATCAAGAACATCTTCCAATCCCCAGCACTCACTGACCTTGGCTGTTAAGACCAAGGCAGCCTGGGCATTTTTCGGGGTAGAAAAATGAAATACTCATCCAGACAAGTAGGAAAAGCAGAGCTGAAACAGAGAGAGAGCCATTTGGTAAGCAAGTTTGCGGTATGTGTTGGCAGTGTAGCCATTTTGACGGAAGAGCAGCAGGGTTGGGTGGTGAAATGAGCAATCACAGCAGGGACACCTGTTGAATGCTCCCAGCACCTGACAAGACGTGAGGTGGGGGTGGGGGGTGGAATAAAGCCACATCGCTTTTCTGACTATGAAAACAGTGGAGGGTGGGTGGGGAAGGGAAGGGGAGCGAGGGGCAGGGAAATAAGATGCATGTAATACAACAACAATAAAATTAAATTAAAAAAGAAAAAGAAAACCAGTCAGGGTTGGGGCGGAGAAACTACTGGTCTCACAGAAGAGTCTGATTGTTTAGAGGCCCCCACGGTCCTAAAACGTCTGCAGAGCCATCCACTCTGGGAACCACAGAACTAGAGAGGAGCTAGTCCCATACGGAAAGTGGGAGAAGTGCCTAGAAAAGGGGCAAGTGCTTAGCAAGCAGCATTGTTCCCTCTCAGACCCCTCCTCCACATACAGCACCACAGCCCCATAAAAGGGGTAACCCCAAACTGGCAAATACCTAAGGCTCCCCTGCTTATAATGTAACAAGTGCAACTGCTGTACCTAAGACACAGAGGCAAACACAGGAGCCTGTCATGATTCAGAGATAGAGAAATATGACTCAAAAAGGGAACAAGCCAAGGTCCCAGTGGCCAAACTAGGCAAGAAAAAAATAGCCAGTTTGACAGATGCACAATTTTTTTTGTTTTTTTAAGATTTTATTCAGGGAGGGAGGAAGAATGGAAGAGAAACATCAATGTATGGTTGTCTTTCACCTGCCTCCAGCTACAGACCTGGCTTGCAACCTGGTTATGTGCCCTGACTGGGAATCGAACCAGCAACCTTTGTGTTTGCAGGCTGGTGCCTATTCACTGAGCCACCAGCTAGGGCCCAGACACACAGTTTAAAATGCTGGTAATAAACATGTTCACAGACTTGACAGATATGTTTGACAACAGCAAACACATAAGGGAAGAAGTGAAGGTTAGGCCAAGTGAAGCAGAAATACACAGAAAATACACAGAAAACCAATGGTGAAGAGAAGGAAAATGGAGCTCAAATCAACAATTTGGAACGTAAGGAAGAAATAAACAGTCAACTAGCACAAAAAGTGGAAACAAGAATTGAAAAAAATGAGGAGGCTTAGGAATCTCTAGAACAACTTTAAGCATGTCAACATCTGAATCATAAGGATGCCAGAAGGAAAAGAGGAGCAAGAAACTGAAAACTGTGTGAAATAATAATAAAGGAAAACTTCCCTACTTTGGTGAAGGAAATAGACACACAAGTCCAGGAAGCACAAAGAGACCCAAATAAGCTAAATCCAAATCAAACCACACCAAGACACACCATAATTTAAATGCCAAAGATTAAAGATAAAGAGAGAATCTTAAAAGTAGCAAAAGAAAAGCAGTTATGCATAAAGGGGTTCCCGTAAGACTATCGGCTGATTTCTCAAAAGAAACTTTGCAAGCTAGAGGGACTGGCAAGAAATATTCAAAGTGATGAAAAGCAAGGACCTACAACCAAGATTACTGTATCCAGCAAAGTTATCATTTAGAATGGAAGGGCAGATCAAGTGCTTCCCAGACAAGGTAAAGCTAAAGGAGTTCATCATCATCAAGCCCTTTTTATATGAAATGTTAAAGGGACTTATTTAAGAAAAAGCAAAATTATGAACATTAAAATGACAACAAACTCACAACTATCAACAAAACCTAAAAAGTAAAAAAAAAAACAAACTAAACAACCAGAACAGGACCAGAATCATAGGTATGGGGATCATTGGAAGGATTATCAGCTGGGAGAGGGAAGGGGACAAAATGGAGAAATGGTGCAGGGATTAGGAAACACAGTTGCTGGGTACAAGGTAGACAGTAGAAAGTTAAGAACAATTAAAGAAAAGGTGAAATTAGAAAACTTATATGCACAACCCATGGACATGAACTAAGCAGGAGGGTAGGACTGCAGGAAGGAACAGGGGGCTTGGGTGGGTGGAAGCAAAGGGAAAAGAATTTGGGACAACTGTGACAGCATAATCAATAAAATATACCAAAAAAATAAAATAAAAAATATAGACCAAGGCATCTCAAATACCATTCCTCTGCACTCTCACTGAGTTTCCTTGTGAAGTTTCCTTCCATTTATGACCACTGACACTAGGTTTCACTCATGGTCATGTCTGTTACTTAAACAGTTTTTTTTTAACTTTAACTTTTGAAGAACACATGTGGAGTTAAGGCTATGAGTAAGTGACTGCTGCTGAGCAGAGCAGCCAGGGGCAGTGAGCAGCCTCTGGGTCCTGGCACCAGCCCAGGGATAGCTCGGGAGGGCCCCAGACCCTAGGGTCAACTGTAGTGCTTATCTATGGGCAGGAAGATCAGAACTAGGCCAACAGCATGAACCGTATGGCCCAGCCAGGAGCCAGGAGGCAGAAGCAGTGAGCAGGTACCACTGGCACACTCACACAGGACCTGGGAGACTGCAATGCTTTGGGCTCAACACAGGCAGCTTCACCTAAGGCACTGGACTCCTCTGTCTTCTAAGCAGTATGAAGATGATAGAAAAAGGGTGAGGGGAAAAGGAAAAAAGAGAAACACTGGGCCCAGGGGTCTCTAACTGTGAACAGGCAGAGACATTGCATGCTCACCAAGTCAGCCATGTGCCTGGGGACAGGCAGCTGTGCTACAGGAGGGACCAGCATTCTAGGTTAGGAATAGTCCTCTAGGGAGGGTGAGCAGGTCCCAAGAAGAACAGCTGGATCACAGAACCCTGAGCAGAAGGAGGTGGCTGGTGGCCCTGGGAAGCACCACTATGAGGAATCCCTCTGTGGCAACATCCCTGTTGACCTCCTGCCATTGCACACTTGACCCAGCTTGGCTCCCTCTGCATTTCAAATCCCTCCTGGGACAGAAAGACTCCTCTGGTGCTTACACATAGAACAGGCACAGTGTTCTCAGGGAACGGGAAGGCTGCTTGCCACCTAGGCCTCCTGAGCTGCTGGCACCAGCTCAACCTCAGAAGCCCAGAGGGTCACACCCCCTCAAGGCCATCCCAAGAACTCACCTCATCTCCACAGGGGGCCATCCCGCCCCACCCCCAGCACCCCCTCACCCCCCCCCCCAATCCCCCGCCACCTGCTCAGTGTGCACTACTGGCCATGTGCCCCAGCCCTTGAGGTCCCTCCAGGACACTGCACATGACCCAAACTCCTGAACCTTGGCTCACAGGTTACTGGCCTACATAGCACCTCAGATGTCACTTATGTTTATGCTTTAAATTTCAGCAGAAAGCAGGAAGGGAACATGGTGCAGCATAAGGAGAAATAGTGGTGCTACATTCACAAGACGACCATGCTAGTAATCACCTCAATGCAACTGTCAGTAAATACGTAGCAATTCAATAGCACACCAGGCAAACTCAGAGAAAACCCTCCCAGAAATGCAAAGTTAAAAGACCTGTTAAATCCCCTTATAGCATGTGTCTGTTTCTGGGCCCAAGGATGGGACCAACAGCTAGGTGGTCCTAACCCAGATGCCAAGCCATCAGTGGGACGTCACACACACTACAAATGCCAGACAGAGTGGCAAAGGCCGCTGTCTGGTGAGAGCTGGGGCCCTGACTGACCATGCAGCATCTGCTCTATTCCATGTTGACCTTCTGCACTAACAAACCCCATGGAGCCTCACCCCACCACGTGCCTGGACCCTAATGAGCCCCTCAACCCACCTTGGTCTGTAGTTCCCACAACTTACGTGGCATGGCAAGCCTCTGTTTCTTCACCTGATTGGGGCCTGAAGAAACAGCGGAAGACTTGCTGCTCACAGGAACCTGCACAAGTGGCCTCACCCCACCTCTTCCAGACCACCCTCCAGCACCCAGCCTACTTTCTACTCTTAAAACCCACCAGGGGCCAAGGAGTCCAGTTGTGAAGAATCCTTTGGCCATACCCTTGTGACTTACGCACTTTTGATAAGTGTGCTATATTCAGTAAAACATTTATTTACCAAAAGAGGAAGGGAGACATACCATACACTTCCAATGGCTATGACGGTGCAGCCAAGCACTTGCTCTTGGCAGGTTGGTTTTTACATTTACTCAGTTTTTCCAGTAGAAATTAGTCTAATTTATTTCTCATGGGTTCCTTTCCTCTCTCAGCGACACTGAACACCCCACCCCCTATGCTCCTGCTCCTTTCGGGCCTTCTAGGCTACAATTCCACTTGAAAACAAAACCTCAAAGGACCACATTTAAGCAAAGTCAGCAAGGATTTGGTCAAAATGGGGTCTTTATGATACACCAGAGTCCCTGGACCCCTCTCTGTACCATTTCTGAGAGAATCTGTGCTCAGATGAGTCCTGCATCTTGTGCAGCACGGGATTCTGAACTATGCTGATCTACACTGATGTACTCGTTAACAGTCCTCATTCCAGACTGTCCTCTCACCAGAGCCCACACACCTTTTCTGACTTTGTTCTATTCTTTGGAAACCACAGGCTCTTGAGGCACACACCATGATTTGCACAGCCCACCTCCCCCCCACAGCCAGCAGGCATCATGTTACCATCTCCTGTGCCACATCGTCCGGCGTCTCCCTCTCCAGATCGAAGGTAAACTCTATGGCCCCATTGTCCTTGGGCTTGCCCTTTAATTTCTTGGGGTCCTCAACCCAGAGCCGCAGGGCAATGGTGGACTTCCTGCCATGGTCCTCCTCAGCCAGCTCCACTCTCACACCTGTGTCCTCTGCGAAGAAGGCGTGGCTGAGCAGGTCCTTGATCTGGTACCTGAGGAGGGAACAACTGAAGGGCATGCCTGCTGGGGGGTCCTGGACATGGGTTCCAGGGTGAGACCCAACCAGCCCTTTCTACAAAGTTATGACTGCACTATGTGCTAGGCATGTTCTGTCCTCCACGGGGTGCACAACAGTTTACATGTATGTTCCCTACCTCCTGGGGGAGGAGAAAAACTTACTCCTAAATACATCTCACTGCATAGTATTTAAGACTTTTTTCTCTGATTATAAAAAGAAAACATGCCCACAGTGACAGACTCAGGGAATCCAGAGATAGACTGCAAACCAGGTTCTACTGTACAGACACAGACCTAATGAGGGGCTGGGAGCCCAGTCTACAGCTGTCACCTGGCTCCAAAAAGACTGGATTGGACCCAGAAAAGTCTGGAAGCTCATATTCAGGGGGTTTTCCTGGACACTCTTCAGTACAGGACAAACGCACTGCTGGGTATTGCCACGGTACCACTTTGCCCTCAAATTAGCATTTCAAACCCTAGTTCCTATCTCTGGCACAAATGAACCCATGCATTGTCCCAGGCAAGGCTTCCTCCAGGATCAAATCCATGGTCATCATGAGCTGTGAGCTCTGGTGGCCCACCCCTGGGGACAGCTACCACCCCATGAAATGTGTACATCAGGTAAGACCACTGTCAGTGAAGTTGACAAATGCTATGGGGTCCCTGGGGAGGGGCCAAGATCATGGTCCCTGGGCTCTATAGGTCCTGATCTAAGAGGCTGTCTCACAGGGACTGCCATGAGGATTCTTGCCTCTAGAATCACACATTTCTGATATGGGTTATATTTCACAATTTTTTTAGTACTTTTCCTTAAAAAATAAAACATGATAACCGGCAAGGGGTAGGAAAAAATGCCCAGGGATCAGGACAGGGCCCCTACCTGAGAGATGATGGTTTTAGAAAAGGGCATCGATCAACACTAGGGGCAATGACCAGAGGGGCCATGTGCTGGATATGCAGGAGCTGGGAGGGCACATAAGGAGGTGAGGAAGAGGTGGTGGAAGGGGAGGAGGAATGAAAGAGTGGATAGGAAAGTAGGAGCATGGGGAGGGGAGAAGAGGGAGGAAAGCTCAAAGTACGCCTGGTTTCCCAGCTGTCCGGCTGAGAAACAAAGGCTCTGACCACCAGAGGAGGTGGCACTGATTTTGGTGGCATCTGACTTGAACATGGTAACTTGCAAGAGGGTTTGGGATGCGTAAGACATAGGT
The DNA here is from genome assembly GCA_004026585.1 of Noctilio leporinus. NCBI lineage: Eukaryota > Metazoa > Chordata > Mammalia > Chiroptera > Noctilionidae > Noctilio > Noctilio leporinus. The sequence goes on along the minus strand of PVIW01006691.1, from coordinate 33,847 downwards.
ATATGGAAATATGCAGCCTGATGTTATGGACAGAGTTCAGGATACAATACATCAGGAAGCCTGGGTATCGAGGTGTCCTGAAGGCCAGGGGAACGGATGGGTCCACCAGGGACAACACAGAGAAAAAGCAAGAAAGGGTAGAGCCAGGCCTCACTCTAGCTGGGTAGGCAAGAAGCAGCCAGAAAAGGAGGGAAGGTGGCTCCAAGGTAGCCCCCAAAGTCAAGGAGGGTATTACAGTGGCTTCCCCCTGACTGCTCAGCTGGCTTGCAGGCACCTGGGCCTAAAGCAGCCTGTCTACAAAAGCTCTCTAAAGGCCAGCTGGAAAGATTTCAGTGGGAGAAACAATCCAACTCAGTGACACTTAGAACTCACCTCTCCTCCTTGTTTTTGCAGATACACTCCCCAATAATCTCCTTGATTTCTGGATCATGCACTTTCTCAAAGCTGGCCGGCTTGATGCCCTAAAGACGAAATGAACAGGGTCACTTGACACAGAACTGGCCTATACAAGGGGTTTCCTACTCGCCTCCCACTTACCCCCAAGAACAAAGGACAGGAAGGCAGAGACTTGAAGTGGGGGGGGGCGCTAGTGAAGTCTGGGGAAAAAAGATTGGGGATACTTGCTCACTTTAATGAATGGATGAGGTGGGATGAGGAAGGGTGAATCTGCCCAAAACCAGGGCCTCTGGAGACACCCAGAGGCTGATGGAGAAAAAGCTTCTTAACAAGGTCAACCTTTCTCAACCCACCCTTGCTCAATGGTGCTGAGGACGTGATCTATAGTCACTGCTACTGACAAAGGGCCACCAGAGACTCTGCCCCGACTGTGGCCACAGCAGAATTGACTTCCAAGGCCTGGGAGCTCAAGACTTTTGTAAACAACTGTGCTATGCAATTCCACCATTCAGGTCCTTGGCCAGCAACCGGGCCAAATGACTTTATGACAGGGGGTACCAGGGTGTGGCCAAGCATCCACACTGACCAGGGATGATGGGGGGCGGGGGGGAGCAGAACCAGCAGACAGAAAGGATTCCAGGAGAAGCAGGGGCCAGACCACAGGGTTTATTTGTCATCTGCTGGGAGAGAGGGGTTGCCTGAGAGGCACTGAGGGCTCAACTATCATGTTCTTCCTCCTTCAGCAAAACTCCACCTTCAAAGGCGTGTCCTGATTTCTATTTTAAAGTACAGAATGGGAAGCATACATTTTCCCACAATAAAGGAGGACACCACAGCAGCAGACCAGAAAGTGTAGGATCCCCAGCAACTCCCATGGCCCAGGTGTGGTCCTACTACACCCACCAAACCCCTGATCCCCAGGATCCATGACTGTAACCAATGGGGGCTGTGTTGTGTCTGACAGAAGAGGGAGTCTGCAGCAGGCATGGAATCTTGGGCTTTAGGAACAACTGAAGGTTTCCCCCTTGGAGGTGAGACACCTGTGCTTTTCCATTGAAGCCAATAGGAAAATAAGCTTAAATATGCCAGGAAGAAGGGCCAGGGGTCCCTATATATTGGCAGGTGGTCTGAGGACTATAAGCACAGGCAAGTGTGTTCACACACCATCATTTAAATCTAAATAAACAAAGCCCCCAAAGGCAGTGAAGGAGGGGCTCACATTTCTTGGCTCAGATACATGGAGTCACAGTAGCTGAAAGTCCAGGGCACAGTGACCCTGCCAGACCCCAGGTTAGGGGCATATGCTGGAGGCTGGGCCAGCTGTGGGTATACAGTGAGTGAGTTGCCGGCAGGAGCATAAGGGTGTCACTGAACAGGAGACACCTTTATCCACTGAACTGAGGATTAGGAAATGTGTTCCCCATCTGACTTCCTCAAGGAGGCAGGGTTTAGCCATGCCTTGCTTTGCCCAAACCAACACGGGCAACACAGGAGCTTCCTGTGTCTTATTTCTGAGGGCCTAGACAGAGGCAGTGAAGCTGCTAGGAGAACCAGGATGGCTGAGGAGCATGTGCTCAGGAGCTCAGTCCTTGTCTTCCAGCAGACGGACTGGAAGGAGAGTCTTCAAGCTGTCCTTCCCACACTTGGCATCAACACCTCCCAGGCCTGACAATGAAGCCCTGGCATCCCTCAGGTTCTCCCAACACCCTGGAGGATACGGCCCATAGCCCTCTCCTGCCAGCAGCACCAGGAGCTGCATACCTATCTGTGGGTTTCTGGTCCATGCTTCTAACCAAGGGCCCTGTTCTTCTGCCTCAAAATCTCAGCAGCACAGGGGAGGGGCTCAGAGCAAACAAGTGACCAACCACTAACTCAGAATAAGAACCAAAGAAGAGAGGTAAGCTGTGACCTTCAGAGAGAGCTCAAGGGAGTATGGTAAGTGGGGTGGTACCTGAGGTGGTAAGAGCCAGGCTCCTCTGCAAAAGAAATGAGGGTGCATGGAAGTCTAGGGTTGAACAGCCAAGACCTGGAGGGACCATGGGGCTTCGTGCTACAGGTGCAAACAGTGACAGGCTAGGGCCCAGAAAAACCACAGTCCAGCTCTCCTGATACGCCCTCTGTGCTCCCCACCAAGCAGAATAAGGGCATAGCAAAGATAGGATGATAGGTCTAATTAAATTCTGGGAACACACCAGAAGATAGAAAAGCCAGTTGCCCCTAGAACACCCCATAGGAGGGGATCCAGGGACAGGCAGCCTGGGCACCTGGTAGGAGCCTCAACCTTGCAGCACTATAAGGCCCAATTACAACCTGCAGACACTGCTCTCAGTACCCACATTACTACCTTATTACTGTGTAGATTCTACCTTTAGCTCAGACACCTGAGCAAGGACATCTGTGACATGGCCTTGTCCCCTTTCCTCACACAGCTGCTGTGACTTCACAAAGACACAGAGCCAAGAGCAACTCAGCAGCCAGGGACTCACACAGGTGACCTTCCGGTAGATCTGGGCAGCATTCTGGCACTCTGAGTAAGGGTACTCCGAGGTAGCCATCTCCAACATGCACATCCCAAAGGCGTAGACATCCACAGACTCGTCATAGTGTTCCTCATACATCTCGGGTGCCATGAATTCAGGGGTGCCTATGCCCAGGAGCAACAGATGCAGGATTAGTAGTCATCAACCCAGCAGTCTCCTCTGCTCCTCCCCTGTCCACATGCCCTGCCAAAGGTCCTGGTATCCTTTAACAGGAGTGTTCTTCAGGCAGAAGTTCCCAAAAATACCCCTGGACCCTCCTGATTCTAGATTGGATCAGCCCACTGAGCTGGGGCACTATTGCTTTCCCAGGAACAGGGTTTATGTCTGAAACACTGAAGATGCCTCTCATCAAGGAGGCAGAGCACAGCCAGCACACCCTCCCTCCATAGGCCTGATAAACCAGAACAGACAAAAACTCATGGTCACCACAGAGCTGTTTAAATTGCAAAAACCCAGAAAGGCCCTGAATATCCTGACAGTCACATGACACAGCAGAGTGTCAGGCAGCAAACAATGATCTGGGGATGGCTGGACAGGTGCCACTCACTTGGCAGGTACCAGGGAGATGTTAAGATGGAAACTGCTCATGCTTTCCAAGCACAAAAAGTTTTAAAATAATGTTCACTCTGGATTTTTGTTTTAAAAGATTTTACTCATCACCTTCAGAGAGAAGGGTAGGGAGGCAGGAAGAAAGGGAGAGAAACATCAGTGTATGGTTGCCTTTTACCTGCCTCCAGCTACAGACCTGGCTGAAGACCTGGCTTGCAACCTGATTATGTGCCCTGATTGGGAATCAAACCAGTGATGTTTGGGTTCACTGAGCCACCAGCTGGAATCACTCTGAAAAAATGTTTTTTAATAAATAACTATTAATGTTGTTTATTTCTTTTTATTTTTTAAAAATATTTTATTTATTATTTTTAGAGAGGGGAAGGGAGAGAGGCTGAGAGGGAGAAAGATATCAATGTATGGTTGCCTTTCACATTCCTCCAGCTACAGACCTGGCTGGAGACCTGGCTTGCCACCTGGTTATATGCCCTGGCTGAGAATCGAACCAGCAATCTTTGGGTTTGCAGGCTGGTGCCTTATCCACTGTGCCATCAGTCAGGGCCTCACCCTGAATTTTTAAGGACCTAAAAACTTACGATAGGCTGAGTAAAATAAACAAAATATACAATGTGTGTGCATGCTGACCTTGCCTGTATAAAACCATAGCACAAACCAAAATGAGTCACCTGACAAGTGGAATTAGTCAATTTTCCTTTAGTCACATTAGTACTAGGTTTTTATATTTTTCTGCAACAAACTTTTAATAATCACACAATCCTTTTATGAAAATAGGTCCAACTGAGCATTTGTAAAGCTAAGTGCAAAGGGGCATCTACTTCAATGAGGCTGCTTTTAACATTTCTGTGGATTTTGAAAGATTTTCAAAATGTCCCAGTTTTTAAAAAAAAACAGATGCAAAATAGCACATAGGGCCCTGACCACTGTGACTCAGCTGGTTGGACATCATCCAGTAAAAAAAAAGGTACACTGGTTCAATACCTGGTCAGGACACACACTTGGGTTGTGAGTTCAGTCCCCAGTAGGGGCATGTGCAAGAGACAACTAATCTATATTCCTCTCCTTCTCTTTCTCCCTCCCTTCCCCTTTCTCTAAAAATAAAATAAAATCTTAAAGAAAAAAATGAAAACGCTTACATAGCTGTCTCTGAGATGTCTTTCAGAGCCACAATGGGAGCCTTTGAGCCCCATAACACATTGGTGTTTTTCAGATGTCTTGAACTCCATAAACAGCTGCCCCAAAGCCTCTCCACATCCTTTCTCGGAAAAGCCAGGAAGACCCGTCACGTGGGGCCTGAACCCCACAGACGAAGAATGCCTACTATGTGCCCCATTGGGGTCAGCACACACAACACCGGATGCACCTTCTCCCCACTCCTAATTGCAGCCACAGATGAAGGACCCCACCCAGAAAGGCTACAGAGTGACTTTACAAAGAAAGAAAAGAAATGTAGATGCAAAAAGTAGCCAGTAAACCAACATCCACACAGAAGCCCCCAGACCCTGCCCACATCAACATTTGGTCACTCCAGGCCCCAAACACCTCCAGGGCGACTTCTGTTGCCCTCATATCCTATGGGACATATCCCCACCCTGAGGCCAGCTCCAGCATCAACAGACAGAGTCCAAGGATCCCTCTGTCATTCAGGCCTCCTTCCTACTCCTGGGTGCCCACAGCCCCACAGATGCCAGCCAACATCACCATACCTGACCCACAGCCAGGGATCTATGCAGTCTGTGCAGGGCCATAGCCTAGCTGAGGGGAATGAGGGAAGTGAAGGGGCTGGCAGGGCCACAGAGAGGTGAGCTTACCTATCACACTTTTGGCAAAGGACGCTCTCTTGAGGGTTGCCAGGCCCAGGTCACCAATCTTTACAGAGCCAGTGGGCCCAGTGATGAAGATGTTGTCACACTTGAGGTCCCGGTGGATGATGGGGGGCGTCCTGGTGTGCAGGAACAGCAGCCCCTTCAGTATCTGCCGACACCAGCTACGCAGCACCTTGGGCTTCATCACCTTGAACCGCTTCAGGTACCTGGGATGGGAGCATGGCTCACCAGCTACTCATGTAATGAAGAGCTGTGGGCCATGTACTCATCACCCAAACAAGGACACCCTGTGAGACGGGAATGCTGACCGAATGCCAGGCAGGACCACCCAGCTACTGTGGGCCCCATACTCTGGGCCAAGCCCACCCTGAGGCCCTAGCTGGCCAGGCAGGCAAAGCACTCACGTTTTCAGAGTCCCCGAGGTCATCAGCTCAGTTACCAGCACGATGCACCGCTTCCCCTTGGCACTGGACTCCCAGAAGTCATAGAAGCGCACGATGTTGGGGTGCTGCAGGCCCTTTAGCATCTCGGCCTCCTCCTTGAACCTTTGCCGCTCTAGCTTGGTGAGCTTCCGGTCCTAGAGAGACACACACAGCTAAGAGGGATACCTGCAGGGCCTTTTACAGTGCCTGGTGATCCTGGGCAGTGGGGTTGGGGGGACAACCTTGAAAGGTCTGACTCTGCACACTTAGCTCACCAAGATCTCCAGAAGCCAAAGCAATCTTCAAACCCACTGCAAGGCCAATACACTTCCTCCCTAAAAAAAACACCTGAGGCCTCGCTCCCTATATCCCTGCTGATGGAGTACAATTAGAAGGAAGAATTTGCACACAACTTTAAGGACACATTCATGACCATAATGGATAACAGCCAGAAAACCAGGAGAGAGACTAGGGCCAAAAGCCAAGAAGGAAGACTAGAGTCCCAGCCAAGCCCACATCAGTACTAGGGACATAACACACACTTTCTGGGCCTGGGGCCATCTGCGCCCAACACCTTTAGCACAGATGGAACATACTCCAGCACCATGATCCTAAGGCTCCACTCTGACCCACATCTGCCACAACTAAGGCCACCACCTCTGTCTAAGCAGCCTGCTGCTTCCCACTTTATCTCACAGATAAGCCTCACTTCCTGACACCGTAGTATAACCCTTTCCCCCCATTCTGAGCACAGGAACCCCAGTGTCACCTCCATCCTGGTCCAAGAGGCCCACAGAGACCATGCCTGGCCCTCCCACCAGAAGGACCCCCACCGGGGAAACAAGCACAACTAAACATGGAATGAGGAATTTTGAAGAGCTACAGGAAGACAGAAGATGTGCATTTAAATAGATAGAGGGAGAAATTAGAGCTGAAAAAAACAGACGAAAATTCCCTGGGTCCTTCTAAAAGACTCCAAAGAATATCAAGCCAGATGATCCTAACCAATCCAGAGAGGACAGGGGAGCCCTGGGATACGATGAGGCTGCCTGGTTAAGGAATTTTATCCCAAGTGGTGCTGTAAATATTCATGCGCTCTCCCCCTCCCACCAGCCCCACCAACTGCAAACCCTCATCAGAATGTCCATGCACGAGCAGGCCAGATAGCATGATCACCAATAGGGCGAAGGAGTAACAGGAAAAACCTTGGCACAGCTGATCCCCACTCCCTGAAAAATAATTCAGGGACAAAGACAACTTCAAAAACATCTAGTTCATGTCTTCATAAGGATCTAAGAGGATGACACAAATATCAAACTTCTACGTAGAAAGGAACGATCAAGTGCTCTTTCGAATTAAAGCTCAATATTTTAAAAATAAGATACTCTATAATCCAATGAAACATTAGGAACAAAAAGTCCATGCTTAATCTAGATAATAACATGGGAACACATTTAACTCATCAAATACTTATCTAAGAAAATTAAAATTAAGCCACCAACTGGGAACTATTCCCAATATATGTATTTGACATGGGACTCAGATCCAGAATAGAGATGAGCTCCTATAATAACAAAAGAGGGATGGATATGTATCACAAAAGAAGATGTAAGACCTGGCTGGTAGCGCAATGGATAAGGCACCAGCCTGCAAACCCAAAGGTCGCAGGTTCGATTCCCCAGCCAGGGCACATAACAAGGTTGCAAACCAGGTCTCCAGTCAGGTCTGTGGCTGGAGGCAGGTGAAAAGCAACCATACATTGCTGTCTGCCTCCCTCTCTGCCTCTCTCTCTTCTCCTCTTTCTAAAAATAATAAAATCTTAAAAAAAAAAAAAAAGAAGATGTAGAGGCCCTGGCAGGTGGCAAGTGGATAAGGTGCCAGCCTATAAACCCAAAGGTCACTGGTTCAATTCCCAGTCAGGGCACATAACCAGGTCGCAAGCCAGGTCTCCAGCCAGGTCCGTAGCTGGAAACAGGTGAAAGGCAACCACACATTGATATCTCTCTCCCTCTCTGCCTCCCGTTCTTCTTCTGTCTCTGAAAAATAATACATAAAATCTTTAATAAAAAAAAAAAAAAAAAA
>PVIW01006691.1:0-25914 GCA_004026585.1 Noctilio leporinus | reverse complement strand
GAAGCTGTTGGAAGTGCAGGTGGCACAAGCCTCCAAAAACCCTTGGCAGGTTCACACCCAGCTCTAGGCCCAGCCACAACCCATTGGTACCCACCCAAGGCAAGGAAACAAAGTCACAGAAGACAGGTACATGGGGTTCAGAGCAGCTATATTAGCCCAAAACTCCAGAAAAGGCAGATGTAATGGTGAGGCTGAAACCATAACAGTGCTTGCCTCTGGGGTGGGGGAGGTGCAGATAACAGAGGATGCAGTCACACCCATAGGTACATTTACTTGTACACTTAAGATATGTTTTTTCTCTTTTTAATAAATGTCATTATTCTTTTTCGAAATATAATTTATTGATTATGCTGTTACACTTGTCTCAATTTATTTTCCCTTTGCTGCCCTCCACCCAGAACCCCCTCTTCCCTCCCACAATCCCACACCCTTTAGTTAATGTCCATGGGTCATGCATATAAGTTCCCTGTTTTCTTAACTTCTGTCTATTTTGTACTACCAATTATGCTTTTTTTTACACTTACACACACACATATTATAAAATTTTTTTCATAGTTTTTATCTTTTTATTCTATAATTTTTATTAATATATTTTATTTATTTTGCTATTAAAATTATCCCAATTTTCCCCCCTTTTCCCTCTTCCACCCAGTACCCCATTCCCTCCAGCAATGTCCCCCCTTAGCTCATGTCCATGAGTCATACATATAAGTTCTTTGGCTCCTCTATTTCCTTTGTTCTTAACATCCCCCTGTCTATTTTGTAACCACCAACGTGTACTTTTGTTTTTCCCTTTCACATCCAGACAATTCACCATTTAATTACTGCCTCCTGTCAGCTTCTCAAATCATATTAATATAAAGTTTTCTTTTCATTATTCCAAAATGCCTACGTTACTCCATTTGTTTAAAGAATTACGCTTTTAAGTATTATGAATTGCAATATTACCAAACACATGCAAAAATAATTTACACCCATAAATATTTTTACACATATTTAAAGTACATATTGGAATTTGAAGAGTCAATACAAAAAAAATGTAAATATGCCAATAGCTTGCATAATTATTACATGTTAAATGATAGTATTTTAGATATATTGTAGCAAGAATAAGCAGTTTTTTCTTCTTTAATACTTATTCTACTCTGGAATGCTATTTTTGTGAAATATATCACAGAAATGCAGAAATATTGCAGAACTCACTTTTGTGAAAGTTGTCCTAGAAATAGTGCCAAACCCATATTAAAAAATGAATTTGGTTTCTGTGTCAGATCCACCCCATTCCAATAATGCAACTCAACTTTATTTTAAGCTACTGGAACTACAACTTATTCTTTTTGGAGTTTTCCATCCTAAATAGATTTATTTATGTATGTATTTATTTAGGCTGTGCATTGGTCTTACTTTTTTCAATACCCTCTGTTTTTACTCTACATGTGTTTTACAAGTTGAAGCCTTCAGAAATAATGGCATTTGCAGTGCTCAGCCAGTCCCCAGAGTAGAAATTATTATGTCTACTAAGTTGAGGTAAAAAATAAAAACCCCTAGGATTTAAATAATTTTGTAGAATAGTATTCTAGCAATTTTTTGAACTTGTGGTTGACTTCCTGTGTGGTCCTAAACTAACCCCTGAACTATTTAAGAGACTGTTGAGGTGGAGACTAGGTTTGTTCACATTTCAATAATAAAGTTTACTATACCATTAATTCCTTTTCCCAAGTACCTCAAGTTTGGAGGCCTTCATAACTGGAAATGTATATTTCCATGATTTAGTTGAAAGGAAGTTCATCTAATTTACATGCTAATATGAGAATATATATTGTCTAAGTACACGAATCATATAGTTTAGTAGTTTGCAACTTCCATCCAAATTGGTATTCATTCTCAGCATCTTTTCTAACCTAAAGACTGACTGATTTCACAACACACCCATGACCAGTTGGTTGCTATTTAAAACACAAATTGCTAACAAAATCTATATATTACACACCCACAAATAAGCACATATTTCATAACAGTGCATAAGAAAGATAGCATGTCTTCTATGTAATATACATCCACATTTTCTTACTTTGTTCTTCTTCCTTAACTGCATTCGATTTCTGAGTTATTGCAAGTAACCTGATTTTCCCATATTGTGAAATTATTCCAATCTAAGAAAACTTACCCTGCAGTATTGCAGATACAATATACAAAACTGTACCTTATTTAGTAAAATCTATTTATAACAAGATCACTTAAAAGCATTCATAAGTTAAAGCTGGTTCTTAACCATTCAGCTGCACTATGTCTTTTGATTGGTGCATTTAATCCACTTACCTTTGTATCTATGTTCCTGTCTTTCTCTCTGTTTCTTCATCTTCTTAAAACAGACCCTTTAGCATCTCTTGCAATGCTGGTTTCATGGAGATGTATTCTTTTAGGCTTCTTTTGTCTGGGAAGCTCCTTATTTCACCTTCCACTGTGAATGACAGCCTTGCTGGGTAGAGTATTCTTGGTTGCAGGCCTTTGTTTTTCATTGCTTGAAATATTTTTTGCCATTCCCTTCTGGCTTGTTGTGTTTCTGTGGAGAAATCAGCTGATGACCTTATTGGAGCCCCCTTGTATGTTATTAGCTGTTTCTCTCCTGCTGCTTTTAGGATTCTCTCCTTGTCTTTGAGATTTGCTATTTTCATGATGATGTGTCTTGGAGTGGGCCTGTTGGGTTCATTTTCCTTGGGACCCTTTGTGCTTCCTGAGTTTGCATGACATTTTCTCTCCTCAACTAGGGAAGTTTCCTATCACTATTTTTTCAAACAGGTTTTCTATCCCTTGCTCCTCCTCTTCTCCTTCTGGTATCCCTATGATACAGATGTTATTACATTTCATATTGCCCTGCAGCTCTCTTAAAGCCTCTTCATTCTTTTTAAGTCTTTTTTCATTTTGTGGCACTGCCTGGGAACTTTTTTCTACATTGACCTCCAGCTCACTGATCCGATCCTCTGCTTTCTCTAGCCTGCTTTTGATTCCTTCTACTGTGTTCTTCAATTCAAAAATGGTATTCTTCACTTTTCCTCCTGGCTCTTATGGATGGTTTCTAGGTCCTTTTTAATGCTGGTATAGTTCTCGGTAAGTTCCTTGTAGCTTTCCTACAGTTCTTTGTAGTTCCCCTGGAGTTGTTTGTAGTCTTCTTTGAACTCGCTGAGCTCAGTGAGTTTCTCTATCATCATTATTTTGAATTCCATGTCTGATAGTGTGCTTGCCTCTATTTCATTTTGCACTCTTCCTGGGGATTCCTCCTTTCCTTTCGCTGAGGTTTGGTTTCTTTTTCTCCCCATTTTAGGTGACTCTTGTTTGTGTCTGCTTCTTGGATTGGTCTGCTTTGACCTACTGTCTTAGTGGTGTGACCTTCTGTGGTGTAGAGGTGCATTTTTTTTACTTCCTGGATCTGTGCTTGGTGACATCAGCTCATGTCCCAGTCTGGGCCTAATCAGCCAGTTGGAGACTACCAGAGATCCACTGTCTTTGTCTCCTTTAGTTGTTAATCAAATCATTCTGTGATCAGTGGTCTGTTTTAGGCACCGCTGGGTGGGGTGAATTAATTCCTATGGGTGGGGCTGTGGCTTCCCCTCAGGCTCCCACCCTTTAAAGAATAGTGGTCTGCGGGCTGTATGGGGGATGGGTCAGCACTGGACTCTCGAGCTCCTCCCTCAACTCTCTCCCTAAAGCCACTGACCCAAACTTTCCCCAAGCACCTCTAGTCCACTCTGCCCTTTCTCTGCTGGAGCCCAGGGTAGGTGGGTGCCTCTGTGCTTTTGTACGGGGTTACTTTAAGAACTCGGTCTCTCTGTCAAGCTGGCTAAACCTGGTGGCTTTTTGCTTTTCACAGCTGGGTGCTGTTTTACTCTCAGCTTTGTTGCTATGGGTTGGGAAGCCCAGCTGGGGGGTTAGATCCCACCCTTCTCAGGTGTAACCCCAGCTCCTGAGATATTTCTCCATCCCTTCAGCTGCCACCTGTGGGAGCCTGCCACCTCTCGAGTCACTTCACTTCCTATCAGTCACGTTGTGATGAATTGGTAATAAGGCTTCTCTCCAGTGGTATTCTGTTGGTTATTTCAGATGATTTCTCCCAAATTGAGTTGGAATTCCAGTTTGGTGTTTGGAGGAGATCGGTGTACCTCCACTTACTCCTCCACCATCTTGGTTCTCTCCCAATTACGCTTCTTAATCCCTGCACAATTTCTCTCCTTTCCCCCTCCCAGCTGATAAACCCTCCCAAGAATCTTCCTATCTATGTTTCTGGTCCTATTCTGGCTGTTTGTTCAGTTTGGTTTTGTTTTTATTTTTTAGATTCAGTTGTTGATAATTGTGAGCATAGCCTTCATTTCTTCCCTTTTGCATTTGCCATACTCTAGCATATCTATCAAGTCTGTGAGCATTTTTATCACAAGTGTTTTGAACTCTGCATCTGTTAGGTTGTCTGGCTCCTCATCGATTAGTTCTCCCACTTCGACCTTGATCTGTTTCATTTTGAGGGCCTTACTTCTCTGTCTCCTCAACTTGACAGATTCCTGTGTTTGTTTCTGTGTCTTCAGTAGAGTTGTTGCACCAGTTATGTTGTTAGGGGCAAAGCCCTAGGTATTTATCAGTGTAGGTAACCCGTTTTCACCACCTTGTGGTACTGTATGTGGGGAAGGGGTCTGAAAGAAAACACCACCACTTGCTCAGCACTTGTCCTTTTTCTAGGCACTTCTTCTACTTCCCATATGGGACTGGCACCTCTCTAGTTATTGCCCTGTCCATGGTTCCCAGAGCGGGTGGATCTATGGACATTTTAGGACTGTGAGGCCTCTTAACAAATGGATTCTGATGAAAGATCAACAGTTTCTTCTTCCACCCCTACCCGCACTGGTTTTCACAGGCAGAGCAATGAGGCTTTATTTTCCCCCCTGTCCTAGAACCATGAGCTGCACAGTCTGGTTTGGTGCTGGGAGCGCTCCGCAGGTGTCCCTGTTTATTTTTTAATGTATGGCTACACTTTCCTCCAGCCAACCACAGCCGCAATCCTGCCACAGCTGCTGTGCTACTAAACCGTGTCCTCTCTGTCCTGGCTCCAACCCTCCTACCTGTCTGGATGAGTATTTCTTCTTTACATCTTTTGTTTGTTGGACTTTCAGGTGAGAAAAACATTGATCAGTTAACCACTCCCATGCCCTCAAATGGGAACCTGGCCTGCAACCCAGGCATGTGCCCTGACCAGGAATTGAACCGTCAACCTTTTGGTCCACAGGCAAGAAACATCAAGACATGGCAAATCAGTTGAAAGTCCTAACACTACCGTATGTAACAGGGGTTCAGCAGAAAGGAGAGGAATCAGGAAAGAGAAGGAAAGAATGGAATAGTTATTTCCCTGAGCTGAGAGCAAAACTATTTAAAATAAGTATGCCCCAACCAGGTAAATGAAAAATGATTCACCATCAATCAGACCAGTTCCAGCGAAATTCAGGTTTGGGAGTGGTTCTCATCAATAATCATGGGTTCAGCCAATGAGGCAATCTCCTCAAAGTGCCGACTCTGACCTGGAACTCTACACCCAGCCAAAAAGATGTCAAACCCACAGCCCCAGAAGTGATTCTCAGACACTGGAGAACTCAACAGTGACTCACTGGCACTCCAGGTGAAATAGTCCCTGGAAGGAATGTTTCCACATAACAGCTGAAAGGGTGCGGCAAGGGGGTCCTGCAGCTAAACTTGGCCAAAACCCATGAAAGAAGCTAGAACATGGGGCATCCCCTGAGCCGCTCCCTGCAGGGCAGCTGGATCTGGGAAATGATATTTCAGTTCCAATTCCTTTCCAAAAGTCTGGTCACTGATTCTAAAGAAAACTCAGAGACTCACTTAGAGTATAAATTGCTTTTGCCCATAGTTCAGCACTAACTAACAGCAAAGTAAAAGATTTCATTGTAGTTTCAGAGCAGAAGGTTTGTGTAATATAGTAAATAATATAACTAGCAACAACTAAGGGGAGAGGAAAGTACCCTATATATGCTATAGTCTTATTTTCTGTGACAGATACAGGCTAATAGTGACAAAGATGTGGGTATAATACAAAGCCAGAGCTTCAGACAGTGCCTTTTAGAGGTGTGCAGGTGGGGGCAGGGACAGAGGAAACAGACCTCATTTTATGTTCTAAGCCACTAGGCTATTTTTAACTACATGACACACTGTTGATAATTTAAAAGGTCAGGTGGTGTGTCTTCAAAGTGCTGCCCAGTGTTCCCTCACAGGGCTGGTCCAAGTCCTTCTCACCGTCTGCTGATTGTTGGTTGGCCCCTGAGATCGGTAACTACATAGAGGGACAGCCACTTCAGCAACTGGCCATAGTCACTATTTGTGGGATAAATTGATTACTTTGACATGCTGGAAGTCACAAACCAGGGCAAGAGGAAAACTGACTCTTGCAGGACCCTCAGGCTATTCTAGAGGTACAGTAGTGAGAAGGTGGGCTCTGGCTGCTTATGGGCCTTGCTATGGGATGGTTCAGGCACCTAGTCAGGGTGGGCAGGTCACTCAGACCAGCCTCCCTGCCAACAGCCCTGGGGCTACCTGAATTCCTGGCTCCTATTTCCCCAGAGATAGTGAAGGCCAATCAAATTACACAGGAGAAAGCATTCTGAACAACGCAGGCTCTTGTCTCCAACAGGAAAAAAGCCCAACCAGTTGCAAACGTCACCCAGTCCCAAAAGTTATCCTTGGAAACCAAAGTGGTCAGAGGACAGTGGTCCTGGACTTGAAGGGCTTCTCCTGCATGACTTAGGAGTTACTAGCTCTGCTCTAACAGCACCACCAGCAAGGGCTCAAGTCTTCCTCCTGCTCTCAATGAGAGTCTGCGGCCATCTCCTTTCAGCAGGGCAAAGCTGAACCAATCAGCTTTGAGGAGAGAACTGCCCAAGGACCCCAAGTCCAGCCAGGGGAAAGTGGGATACACACACACAGCACACAAGGCAGTGGGATAATAAGCAGCTGAAAGGAGTGTCCAGAATTAGCATAGAATCTGGGGTGACAAGCTGGCCTGGAATCTCTCTGCAGCCCCATGAGGTCATAAATCAAAACAAAAATAAAGCTTCAAGAGACCTGCCACTTCTACAGGGAAATCACTTAGGATAAGACTCCAGGGTACTAAGTCAGCTCAGAATAAGCAACTCCAAGAACAGAGTTGGCCCAGGACAGGGGCTCCATGGATGGGCTCAGCCCACGAATGGTGGTTTAGGGACAGGGTTGGCCCAGTGGAGAGGGCACAGCTCTGTCCCTCCCAACCTCTGCCCTGAGAGGGTGTCCACAGGCCCAACTCAGTTATCAGATGGTCTCTAAGGCTCTGGGTTACAAGCATAGAGAACAGCCAGCCCAGAAAACAGATAAACATGCAATTGAGGAATAGGTAGGTGGTGCCAGCCGGCAGCCACCCTGGGAGGAAGCATCCTGTATGCAGGTGTGAGATTGAGGGAGGGCAGGCTCGGTATGGTATATGTCCACTCAGAAGCCAGCATCAGAAGGACAGCAGGCAGGCTCCCACCAAGGGCCATCAAGGGAGAGACCTCAACAGAGTGTGATGCTTCACACTTTAGGGCTGTGACCTGCTCCCTCTAATATTTACTGCCATTTTAAAAATAAACTCCCTTCTTTTAAACCCAAATGTTATCTTTCCTTAACCTCTTCTGAACAATTAAGATACATTATATCACAAATGAATGGTATATGCTTTTTCTAATTCACATTTAATATAAAGACATCATTAATAAAACAAATAGACCTCCGGCCACTGCTACCACATAAGACATACCTCCCTATCTCCCCAACCTGGTCTGAGGTGGTACATCTGAAGAAGATTCCCTGGGCAGGGGCTGAGAGTAAATCACAGGGGACAGACAGCTTGGGGAGGGTAAGACACTCCAACACCTTCCCTGTAACAAGAGCCAACAAAGCTATAATTCCTGGAGGACAGGTGGAGAGAGAACAAGGGTATTCTAAGAATGGGAAAAATAATGTGAAATGCCTAATGACAAGAATAACTGTCCTTACAACTTTTTAAAATACTATCTTAAAAGAGGAAAAAGGCACAAATCACTCAAAACTAGTATCTTTAAGGGGACTTCGCTTTTTTTTTTTTTTTAGATTGTATTTGTTATTTTCAGAGCGAGGGGAAGGGAGAGAGGCAGAGAGGGAGAGAAACATCAATGTATGGTTGTCTTTCACCTGCCTCCAGCTATGGACCTGGCTGGAGACCTGGCTTGCCACCTGGTTATATGCCCTAGCTAGGGAATCGAACCAGCAACCTTTGGGTTTGAAGGCCCATGCCTATCCACTGTGCCACCAGCCAGGACTTGGCTCTTTTTTTTAAGGCCATACTGGGACTCCTGCTCTTCCTCCAACCCCAAGTGATCCTTCGGGACCACCTGGCAGCACCAACAGGGCCTCCTCAGACTCTGCAAATAGGGTGCGGTCTATCACCCTGTCCATGGTGATCCCTATCCCCAGGCTTTCACTGGGATCTGGGTGGGGTCAACCATGAAGTGAAATTCAGCATGAGGGGTGGCCCCTGCCTGCCCATTAGGAAGACACCATTCATGACACAAGTGCAGTGGGTCGGTATTGGGACACCCCTGTGCTAGACACCCCTGGGGTGAAGGTCTCTGCTGCACCCCCAACTCGAGCCATGAGCCAACGACAAGTCCCATAACTTCATCATGGGGTACAGAATAGGGCCATAGCTGGAAGCCAGTGGAGGCTGTTATCACACAGCAGGAACAGGCCAAGAAGAAGCCCAAGAAAAGGAAGAGAACCTGGCTAGGGCAGAAAGGGTGCCACTTCTGTGGGGGCAGACAGTTTGGGGGACTAAGGTAACATTTTCTCAGAGACATGACCATAGGCCACTAACATCTCCAGGGGCAGGATCAAGCTGGGCAGACCCAAGTCTTTCCACATTACTCACCACCAGGCCCTCCACTCCCATGAAACCTCTCCTGAAACCTCAGGCCAGACAGAGGCCATGGACAGACCTGAGCCAGCCCAAAGACAGTCCAGGGCAAGTACAGACAGTCATGGCAGACACAGATTTCCTCCTGACCTCTCAAGTGACATGAGAGAAACTGCCGAGGCCAGGGCAGCAGACACCATACAGGATGGTAACATCAACGAGGGCTTGGCTTTTCTCAGAGATACATCTGCTCTAACTCCAAGTGGGCCAAAGCAGCATGTCATCAAGGTGCGAAATGCAGAGAAAAGCCAGCAAGAGCATGCCCACCAGCCATTCCCTCTGCAGACTACCAAGAGGACACCCACAACCCCCCCGAGAAAGTACATCAGCATTCACCTAAGGTGGCCCCAAAGCCCACACACAGTGGCTGGTCAACAGCCACCTCTGCAATGACCACACCACATGTCTGTGGAAAGGGCCAGCACCGCCTCAGGCCACTGCACCATAGGGACACCCTAAAGATTGATGTGGGTGCACCATGGACACAGCTAAAACAAACACCACAAGCAAGGATCATCCATGGCTATGGGGAAAAGTGGAACTGGATAGCCCATACCCCACCCACTCAGAGCCAGGCTGTTGACAGGCCAACCTCTTTGAAGTTGGGCCAGCCAAAAGGCCCCTTTGTCAAGCATCTACCCTGCCCCAGCAGGGGTCCAAAAACCGGGACTTTCCAGGGAAGCAAAGACCTTGTCACAATATGCTAAATTCTGTGGACCCTTTCTCTGGAAGGCAAACTCCCTCATCCACCTACTTCCCACTCCAGTGAAAGCCCAGACCCACAGCTCTGGATGCTCAGGAACAGAAAGGAAGGGGATCCTGATGCCTCCTGCTGCAGAAGGCCCTTATATGGCCAAGTCCTCCAAGTCTTACCCCCTGACAAATGTTACCTAGACCTCACTCTTCTGTTCAGAGGTCCTGGACAGCCTGAACAATCCCACCAACAGATCTAAGATGACCTTACAGGCCAGGCAGCAGGGGCTTTGGCCATTGACGGCCTAAGGCCAGTGTCTGCCTGAGTGGAGATGCTGCCAGGATGAAACATCAATGATGCCCCTCTGGGACAGGAGAGTGTCTCTCTGAGCCAGGCACTTTGCCTAGGGTGAGGGGCATTGACAGATAAACCAGCCCATGTGATCAGGGCCACAAAAGACCAAAGAGGCCCAGGGCAGCCTAGGTGGAAGAAGACCTAGCAGCTCATGTCTGCCCCAATCCTGTGAACTAACTTCCTGGTTCTTCCTCAAGGTGAGAGCAAGAGCCCTGGGGCCACAATATAGACTAGACAACAAGCCCATAGTGCACATGCATGTGATAAGCTACCAGCTCCGGGTCTGACTGCCCTGGAGAGAAGGCAGCCCCACATTCGGCACACATTCTCCAGTAGAGTTGTGCAGTTCGAGACAACAGCTACAAGTACTTCAAATGTAGCTAGTCCAAACTAAAATATACTCTAAGTGTGGGATACACACTACATTTCTAAGATGTAATAATTTAAACAGAAGTTTTAAAATTTTCATTCATAATCTTATGTTTATTTCATGTTAAAAAGATAATGCCCTGAATATACTGGATTAAAGAAAATAATTAAAATTAATTTCACTAGTTCTTTTATACTTTTAGTGTGACTATTAAACTAAGTATTACACATGCAGCTCATGTTAATATTTTTACATATATTTTATTGATTATGCTATGACAATTGTCCTAATTTTTCCCCGTTTGCCGCTTTCAGCCTATTACCCTCCTTCCCTTCAGCAATGCTCTTCTTAGGTTCCTATCTATGGGTCATGGATGGGTGTAAGCTCTTTGGCTTCTCCCTTTCCTATGTTATTCTTAACATCCCCCTGTCAAATTTGTTCCTACCATTTATGCTTTTTAATCCCTCACCTTCCCCCCACCATTTCCTCCTTCCCCCCAAGCTGACAAACCTCCAAATGATCTCCAAACTTATGATTCTGTTCCTATTCTTTTATTTGCTTAGTTTGTTTTTGTTTTTTAGATTCAGTTGTTGATAGTTGTGAGTTTGTTATCATTTTAATGTTCATAGTTTTTATCCTCTTTTTCTTAAATAAGTCTAACATTTCATGTAATAATGGCTTGGTGATGATGAATTCCTTTAGCTCTACCTTGTCTGGGAAGCACTTTATCTGCCCTTCCATTCTAAATGACAGCTTTGCTGGATAGTAATCTAGGTTGTAGGTCCTTGCTTTTCATCACTTTGAATACTTCCTGCCAGCCCCTTCTTGCCTGCAAAGTGTCTTTTGAGAAACCAGCTGACAATCTTATGGGAACTCCTTTGTAGCTAATTATCTTCTTTTCTCTTGCTACTTTTAAGACTCTCTTTATCTTTAACCTTCTGGCATTTTAATTTTGATGTGTCTTGTGTGGTCCTCTTTGGGTCCAACTTGTTTGGGACTCTTTATGCTTCCTGGGCCCGTATGTCTCTTTCCTTCACCAAATTAGGAAAGTTTTCTTTCATTATTTTTTCAAGTTCGTTTTCAACTGCTTACTCCTCTTCTCCTCTGGCACCCCTATGA
Organism: Noctilio leporinus; assembly: GCA_004026585.1. NCBI lineage: Eukaryota > Metazoa > Chordata > Mammalia > Chiroptera > Noctilionidae > Noctilio > Noctilio leporinus. Next base: position 14,364 of record PVIW01006691.1, on the reverse strand, counting down.
TATGGACATTGGTATGTTTAAAGGTGTCCCAGATGTTCCTAATCCTTTCCTTGTTTTGTTTTGTTTTGTTTTGTTTTTTTATGCACTCTTGTTTCTTTTTGGTCCAAATGAATATTTATTTTTTCCTTTTGTTCCAAATCATTGATTTGAATTCTTCCCTTCATTGTTGGTTCCCTGTATATTTTTCTTTATTTCACTTTGTGTAACCTTCATGTCTTCCTTTCTTTTTCTTCCATACTCTTTGAGTTCTCTGATCATCCTTATTTATAACATTTTGAACTCTGTATCTGATAGGTTGGTTATCTCCATTTCATTTAGTTCTTTTTCTGATGTTTTGTTCTGCTCTTTCATTTGGACCATATTCCTTTGCCTCCTCAATTTAGCAGCCTTCCTGTGTTTGCTTCTGTATATTAAGTAGCACTGCTTTTACTCCCTGACTTTGGTAAAGTGACATACATAGAAAACGCACCTGTAAATTCTGTGAGGTGGAGCCAATTGCCAGGGCAAAGCAATCCATTTCACCACTTTGTGGCACTGTTTGTGGTAGGGGCTTAGAGAGGGGACAATGCCACTGCCTGGATTCTCGTAATCTGCCCAACTCTCACCCCATTTCACTTCACTTCACCAATTTCCCATATCCAACTGACACCCATTAAGTTGCTGCCCTGGGGTTTGCACATGATCTAAGACCATGTGGGCTCTTTAAGTAGTAAAAATTCAGCAGTTAAAGACAGGCAAAAGGGGTGGGGGTAGATCAAGTTCAATGTTTTAAGACCTACAAGTTTATATATAAGACTTTAATAATCAAGGATGCATATCATAATCTCTAGTGGACCATTAATAAAATCTAAAAAAGAATGCATAACAGGCTTTCTAAGTGCAAGTTCTCTAATGCCCAAAGCCCAGAACTCTAAGAATGGTTTGTCCAATTACAGGGCAGACATTTGTGTAACATTACCACTAATGGATATGTAAGTACGTGATGAAATAATGAACAAAAATCATAAATACACAGTGAAGTAAGCATGTCAGCCCAGTTACCCCGCTCCCTGTTGCCTTCTATGCTGCCTTCTCCAGCTGTCTAGCTTTACAGTACAGGTTTCCCCATGTGTACCCAGTAAAGAAGTACAACCATCCTTGTTGCCCTGATCACCTACAGAAAAACGGCATGTTTGTCCTTCCCTAAGATTGGAATAGAATCCCAAATCCAACACAGAGCTAGTGTTCCATGGAGCTCCCTTCCTGCAGGTGCATTCATTCCCCAGGTGATGGTAAAGCCACCTCCCTATCTCACAACTGAGACCTAGAGAAGCTATGTCTGGCATCCCACAAGGACTTCTCCACCTGTATCTGTGATGTGTCACCTCAAACAGATGGGAACAGCTCAAGAGCAACTCTGAAGTCTAACACCATGTGTGCTCAAAGTTAGGAGAGAGGGAGCAGGGAGTCCCTACTTGTTCATACCCTGATGGGTGAGGAATGATCCCCTCCATACCCACATTTCTCTCTCCCTCAGGCAAATATTTACCGATGGCCATGATTTACTGGACAGCCACTCGCCAAGCCCACAAAGATTACTATGAGATAAAGGCTCTGCCCCTGATGCTCACTCTTATGAACCATACAAGTGCATGTTGCCCATTTACAGAGAGGAAGCTGAGGCTCAGAAAGGCTCAACAACTCTGTAAGTGGCAGGTCAGACATGAACCCTGGCAAACCTGGCTCTTGCTGCCTCCAAACATGTGGAGATCTGAGTGCCCCAAAACCTAGGATATAATAAGGGAGGGGCGGTGCGGAGGCCTGACTAAAATAAGCAGGCCTCTATCAGACAGAGTGACAGAGGTGCCAGCCCCATGGAGACATTGCCCTGCTGACACACATGCTGTGACTATACCTGGCAGGTAAGCTACACCCAGCACAGCAAAGGGAACAGTAACACCTAAAGCCCACAACCCCTTATCTCACCTTCCAACTGCTGGCTTTGCTGAAACCCAGCAGCCCCAGGGGATAGGGAAGGAAATTCCACTGCACTATAGTTTCCTACAGGGTACAGGGATGCCCCACAGCCAACAGATAAGAACAAAGTGAATGAATGAATGATGAACAAAGAATGAGTGAATAAATGAAGGAGCAAGTGACTGAAGGAATGAAGAGTGAAATAAATAACTGAATGGTGAGGGACTGAAGGATGACCTAAACCTGCACTATAGCCAGGGAGAAACCAACCACATCATGAAGGCCTTACCTAAAAACGCCTACCACATCATACAATACACAGTACAGTACCCCATGTTATGTGCCACACACCCCATATACATCACAGATCACATGTCACACCACACATCATGTCACATGTTATGCCACAATCATGTGACCTCCTTAACTATGGTTATGCCTCTTCACTTTTTCTGTAAGATTGGGGTGATTTTATTTTATTTTTACCTATCCACATCTTCTAAATATCACATCCTAAAGAGATACAGACGTAGCAAACAGCAACCAAAAAGGGCCTTCAAGTGTCAAGAGTGAGGCATTGAGCCATGGCTGGTAGCACAGTGGGTAAGGCGCCGGCCTGCGAACCTAAAGGTCACAGGTTCGATTCCCCAGCCAGGGCACATAACCAGGTTGCAAACCAGGTCTCCAGTCAGGTCTGTGGCAACCATACATTGATGTCTCTCTTCCTCTCTGCCTCTCTCCCTTCCCCTCTTTCTAAAAATAATGAAATAAACAAAAAAATTAAAAAAAAAAAAAAAAAAAGAGTGAGGCATTGGCCTCATGTCCATGTGACAGGTGAAGATGCCCAGGCTAGGGCAAAGCACTGTGTGAAGGGCAGGCACCTGTTGAGCCTTGTGTGGGGCAAAAAAAAAAAAACTCCTACTACCCAGGAAGATGTCCTCCTGGGTCCTATCCCCCAGGGAACTTCTAGGGACCCAGTGGGCCCCATCAGCCCTCATCACACCCCTCATGTATCCATGTGTCCCCCTAAACCATCACCACAGAAGGGCAGGGCACATCTGTACTATCCCCACACAGTCCAAACAAAAGGGATACAATGGCGTACTGGGCTCCAAGGCATAGGGCCTGCCTCTGACTCAGCAACCCTAATACATGTAGACCTTCCCAGGCACAGAACCTGACATCCTGATCAGTATCCTCTACACATAGGGATCCTCCCAGGTATAAGGCCTCCCCCCACCCCCATACAGCAGGGGAAACAGAGGGATCCTCCCAAGCACAAGACTTGCCTCCCACTCAGCTGCCCAGGGACATGGACTTGTGACTCCTGGGATCATGGCTGGCACAGGTGAAGCAGCACTATATGTGCAAACAGATCTCAAAGCAGAATGCACACATCACTCTGGGATCCCTGCACACAAGAAGAGTATATACCCTCCAGCTCACCCTCAGCAGGGCCTCTTGGAGATAGCAGTCACACACTCGCAGGCACACAGACAGGAGTTTCAGGAGGGTGCCCTGCACAGTCACTACATGATGCAGGCTTTGTTCCTTTTGCCAGGCAAAACTCTGTCCTGGGAGCTGCATCTCCTGAGCCATACCCCACAAGCCCTGTAGACCCAAGCCTATGCATAGCCATGGGCTTGGCAACTGCATGTGTGTGAACACACACACAGGGCACACAGGGGAGATGTGCTGACAGCCTGGTGACAGGATGGGGCACTTCTGTAAAAATGTATTCCCTATACTATTTCCAAAATATTTCTCAGGAGACCCCTGCCTAGTGTGGCTCAGTTGGTTGGAATGTCAGCTTGTAGACTGAAAGATCTCAGTTCAGGTTCCATTCCTGACCAGGGTACAAACACAGGTTGTGCGTTCGATCTCCAATTGCGGTACATATCCTGTTCACAGTGCACACCCTGGTCTGCATACGAGAGGGCAGCCAATCAATGTTTCTTTCTGGCGTCAATGTCTCTGCCTCTCTCTCTCTCACCTTCCTCTCTCTTTAAAAAGCAATGAAAAAATATCCTGAGGTGAGTGTAAAAAATGAAATAAAAATATTTCTTTGGAGACTATAAAGTAAGAGAGTGTCAGGTTAACACGGAACTCTATTCTCAATTACAACAAGCCATCCAGAATCCCTGGGCTCCCACAGTGGGGCGTCCAAAACCTTGCTGCCTGTATGTGTCTGGAATTGCTCACTGGACAGTGATTTATAGTTGCAAGAAATGCCAACATCCAGAGACAGCCTGGTGGTGATGACAAGGGTTGTGTGGACATCGGGGCAGTTAAAGGCCAGGTGAGGGTGACAGTCACCAGGCTGAGATTTAATAAAAGTCCCCTCCCCAAAGTAAAACGACAAGAATGGGGCTCTGGTCAGGGCAGAGTGGGAGTCTGTGAGGACCTTTTCTTCCTTCCCAGTGTCCCCAGTTCTCTGTAACCTGCTTAACATATGAAAATAAAAACAGAAAGCACTTGGCCACATCCCCAGACCCTGCTCTGGGCAGCATCCATGTTACCACAAGGCTCTCTTTCCCAGAGTGGGTGACAATGGTGCCGATTTCCTCAACTGCCCCCTTTGGTGTCTGTTCTATAGGTGGCTTTGGGGTTTGCACCAAACATACTCACTGGACAGATTCCCAATTCTGTAATCTCACAAACCTTACCATATCCCCATGTTGGGCTCCATCTCTTTGAGGGGCAAAGAGGAAGGGTGGACCGACCAATCCCTAGACTTTGCTAAGTGGTGGAGACAATCCTCTTAGGTTGCCTGTGGGACAGCAGTCCAGGGCCCAAGATCTGGGTGGGCCATCCCCAGGTATGCACATGGGACTCATCCGGGTCCAAGGGTTTGAGAGGAAAATAAACATAGGAGCCTCCTGGCAGTAACTGGGGGTACAATGAGACTTATTAGTCATTCTCTCTACTTCCTGGCCTATTTGGAATGGCCATGCCGACAAGTCAGAAATAACAATGCTGGGATGTTCTGGCCCTCGGTAAGCTTCCAAGGCAGCTGGCCTTGCTCCCTAATTTGGACGTACCAGGCATGACCCTATCAGGGCGGCCAGGCCAGGCACAGGCACAGGCATTGTGGGCAGCCCTATGGAATCCTACAAGCTGTCATTTCTCCTCTCCTCTGAAGATGAGACAAAGGGGCAGGGAGTGACTCTCAGTGGCCGTGGGGACTGCACACCCAGTTGCCTTCAAAGCATTTCCCAAGAAAACTCAACAGAAGGGTGTGATGGGCCAGAGATCCACCAGGCTGAGCTTCCTCCCAAGTGGCAGCAGGTACATCATGGACCCCCCTCAGCACCCAGTCCGTGAGGGCAGGCAGAACATACATCAACCCCAACAGTGGCTCACAGGAGAACCCACCTCCACCAAGTAGCCACCACCCTCCCTGGTGTCCCAATTTAAGGACACATAGAAGTTCACCCCTTCTCATCCACAATGTGCAATTGTGCAGAGCTAAACAGGGTCTCCTGGTCATCCTGTGGCAGCCCTGGCAAGGGATGAGGCCAGGTCACAGTAGGTGCCAAACACTGGGATAACAGATGATCAGTCACCAGGACAAGAATGAGGGAGGAAACAGCTCTGACGCCCAAAGAAATAGGGAAGCCCCCCCCCCCCCGATGGTAGGGGAAGAAGCTGACCCCAGACACCATGCTGTTCACGTGACCTTGGGGAAGCAAGATGCTGAGAAGGAAACACCAGGCTGAGATTCCTGGGACCACTCTGGCAGAGTCAGTGCCCTTATTTATGTAACAAGCCAGGCATGGCTGCCTAACACATTTGGTATAGCTCTTCGTGGGGTTTGGGCTGAGCTTGGTGCCAAAAGACACTGGACCTGGGAGATGCAAGTGAACTGTCATTCTGACCACAGCTAGGGCTCCGCAATGTAGGTCAGACCACCCCATCTCCAGGCTCACCTGCCCTGGAACCCTTCTGTCACCCAAAGTCACTGACCAAAAGCCCCAACACAACTTGTGACCCCCATTATCTGCTGCTGCCCTAGGCACTACACAAATTAGTCAGTGTCTCTGTCCCATCCACAGACCCCACAAGGAAGGGCCATGTCTACAGGACCCATCAGGGAAGGGCTGCATCTAATGACCTCACAGAGAAGGGTCACATCGCCTGGACTCCATGGGAAGGTCCATGTCTACAGGACCCCGTGAGAAAGGATCATGTCTACCAAAGCCTATGAGGAGGCACTCAGGAAAGGCACCCCCAGAGCAAAGTCCTCCTTGCATACTGCCCTCAGCTTCTTCTGTGTAGTGCTCACTCAAAAGAGTAAAAGTCAACACCAAAGTTAAAATAAAATCAAATCTATGCAGTACCAAAAATACCACCCCACGGGATGAAGGAGCAGGTGCCAGCTTCCACAGCAGCGATGGTTGCTATGGCTATGGGACTCCAGCCAGCAGGGGGCGGGATGGAGATGGGAGACAGGTGAGGGAGAGGGGACAGAAACAGGGGAAGAAAGACAGAGGTATATAGACCAGAGGTGGAGGGAGAGAAGCAGAGGTAGGGAAGAGGCAACAGAAATAGAGTGATGGGAAGGAGAGATTAGGGAGGGGGACAAGAATGGGGCAGGTATAGGGGGAGGGGAAAAGAGATGGGGAGGATGGCTCAGATGTGGGCAGATATGTATACAGGTGATAGGAGAGGGGATTTAGATGGGAAGGGACACAGATTGGGGAGGGGACAAAGCAATGATGGGGAAAGGGAACAGAGATGGCGGTAGGACAGTGAGGTGCTAGCCAGGGGCAAAAGAGACAGACTTTCCGTGGAGAAGGTATCATGAAAGCACCCAGCCAGCCCTGGTCATCCCCCAGCTCATTGGTAAAGGTGACCCGCAAATACTCAGGAAAGGGAGGTGCTGAACAATAACATTTGTGCCAGAATCTCCCAAAGCATGAACACATTTCTGACTTGAGCACCATGGGGGGAACATATTTTAACATTCCCTGACTCCTCTCACCTAAAACTCACAACCTGCAGGTTGGGTTTACGCTCAGCCTGTGAGGAGCAGCGTGACAGAACTCCAGCCCTGCCCACGCCTGGGACACCACCGAGAAAGGCAGCAATGCCTGAGAGAAGAGCCATGAGGATGCAGACCCCATCTTCTCACTCCCTGACATGGAGAACCCAGTCACCTGGCAGGTGAGGACCACTCAGACCTCAGCCCGAGCACAAGTGTGACTCTGTGATGGGTGGACAGAACATATGTGCCCCCTTTCCCCTAACCCTCAGGGGTCAGACCCTCAGGGGCAGGAGCTTTTAGGATAGAGCCCTGAGTTTCCCTGCACCCCAGTCCCAGTCCAGCCACCCCTACCCAGAAGTTCTGCCCAGGGTGCTCAGGCTTCTTTGAGGTTCCCCCCAGAGGTTTCCTCCCGCTCAGAAGCCACCCTTCCCCAGGGGCCATGGGTTGTTGTTCATCACATGAAACCTTCAGAGGCCTCCCTTCCTTCTGCCATCCCTCACAGTAATGAGAGCTAGCAGCCAGGAGACTGCCTGCATCGATGGGTCCCTGGAGAGGGACCATGGCCCTCTACGTTGCTTCTCCTGGTATCCCCCACACAGTCATCAGGTCCCTGAATGCTGTTTTCAGTATCATCCTCCAAGGGCCTTCAAAATGGCCCCTCTATCCACTGACCAGCCAAGGGGTTAATAGTGTGGCCTCAGGCCAGCACTTACTCCACACACCCCTACCCCAGCCAGCTGTCCCTGAAACCTGACCTGGAGGGGCGCCAACACAGGATGCCACCAATGGTTCCAGCCTTGCTCAAAGCAAGCCTTGCCCATGAATCCCCAACATTCCCCCCACAGGCAGCCTCTCTCAGCTGCACTCTGGGACAGAATAGCTCCCTGTCACCCCTGTAAACAAGCCTCCACTGCAGCCAAAATAGCTGAAGATGCGGTTGTCTCATGGGTGCAGCACTGCCTTCTCCTAGGGCTTTGCGGGGAATTGGCCCCATGTCCAGCTTCTAGAGATCAGCAAGTTCCCTGTTATCTTCCATCACTACATCACCCCAAGTCCCTCCTGCCCCCTCTTATAAAAATCCAGGTGATGACATAAAGCCCACCGTGTAACCCAGAGTCATCTTCCACATCAAGGTTCTCAAGTCAACTGCATCTGCAAATCCCTCCAGCACATAAGCTGACTCATTCCCAGGCTGGGGCATGTGGGTACCCCTATCACCCAGCCTCCCTCCCTCTCGCCACCCTGGGCCTGGACATGACAGCTGCCCCTGCTGGCTCCCTGCCAACCTTCCCTATGGCCAGAACATCACCAGGCTTCACACCATATGTCAAGACAAGGTCACTATCTCTTCTATTTTGCCTCTTCCTTTTCTAAGTAAAGAAAGCAGGCCCTAGCAGGCCATATTATCATCTGCATACCTATCTACTGCAGCCCTCTGCTACTGCCCACTCAAGCCCCTTTTCCACTGGGCATGCATGTGCCTCCTCCTGGCTGCCACACCTTTCTCTCGGCCACACCCTGAGCACCAGCTGGTGTCCCAGCCCCAGCTTCACATCCCAGCTGGCAAGTTCACAAAGCACTCTCAAGGCTCCAGACAACGCCACCACCAGGCCAGCCCACCAGTATGTGCATCACCACCAGGCCTCTGAGTTCCGAGGAACCAGCAAAGGCAGCTCAGGGTAGCACAGGCTGACACCAGCAAGTGTAGCCTTCATGGACCTCAGGTCACCACTGCCCAGGGCTGCAGCAGCACTCAATGAGAGAACACTAGCTCTTGCCAACAATGGCCTCAATGAGCTATCAGGAAATCATGTGGCTGTCACCACAGCTGTTAGTAATATACTAAGAGTCAAAGGGCTTTCTACAGAAGCCTGATTCAACCTCCACTGAAATGTACTTACCTTGCCCCGCCCAGAGTATTTTCCTTCCCCCAAAGAGAAAGACAACAGAAACCTTTTGTAGAAAGGCCACCAGCCATAGAACATCAGCCCCAGTTCCTGCCCTGTCCAGGAAGAAAGCCTTTGCTGCCTGGCAGGGCCCCAGCCAGGCTGCCAGGACCCCAGGCCTCAAAGGGCTCATCATTCCCATGGAAGCACCCACGGGGCAGGAAGGCCTATTTCCTAGCAAGCAAGTCCAAGACAGAATGTGCCCACACAGGCCAGTAAGGCCTCAAAGGCATCTTCACTGCACACACAGCTTGTACGTGAAGCAGCCAGAGGGCAGGGAAGCCGAAGTCAGGTACCACTGTTGCCACACTCTGGTCACAGAAGCAAGACCACGCAATGTACCTGTGGCAGCCAATGGAGCCCACCAGAGCCCAGCAGTCCAACCTGGGTGCTGACGCCTCTACTGTACTGTCAGGCACCCCTGTCAAACCCTAGATGCCCTGGCTCCTCCGCACCCCTCCCAACCTGAGTCTGAAGGATGAGACGCTCCTGTGACTTCCGGCCCAGCTCTGTAACAGTAGGAAAGCTTCAAGCTCGCTCAGCTCCGCATTGCCATGTCTCAAAGGGCCCTGCTCTGCTGGCAGACACAAAGGACCTGCCTCAAAAATGCATACATAAAGTGCTCCTGGAATCGGCCAGCGGGGCCAGACACTCCAGAGTCAGCATTTCGCTCCATCTAGGAACAGAGCTGGCTTTTCTGTTATATCACCACTGTTATCACACATTTACAGAGGCTGACACACCACTTTGGGCCAACCTACGGTGAGCCCAACAGCAGCCAAACACCATGCTGCCTAGGACTGAGGAGGGGCAGGTGGGCAGGCGGGGCAGTGAGGGCGAAAGTCTGCAGCTTTGTCATCTGACACAGCCCCATGCAGGCTGCCACCATGCCTGCTCACTACAAGAGGGATGTAGAGCAGATAAATGTCTCTGGGAAGCCAAGAGCAAGGGTCTTGTGTTGTGGAGGACCAGGGAAAGAGCAGTCCCAGTCCCCACCACCACCTCAGCCACTCCACTCCCCTCAACCAGGGACATCAGAGTGGAAACTTCCCAAAACTCTGACAGCAGGTGGAGAGACGACAGACTTTGGAGGCCCATATGGTGGACAAGGGACAAACTGCTAATTGGTGCAGTCTGGGCTGAGTACCAAAGAACACCCTGATGCGTATGGGCAGCAGGAAAGGCTGAATCTTCACTGATACCTTCTTGCAAGAAACTCTAGATGATCCACGGAACACAAGGCTGCAGCAGTGCCTGAGGCCAGGGGTTGGGGACGCTCTGCTTCTCTGACATGGGATCACAGCAACCGACTCACCTCCAAAACAAGGCAACACACCTCTGTCCTTCAGTGTCTTATTTTTATAAAATGCCATCCATCCACTTCTGTTTTAAAACACTTTTCTTACTATTTCTTTCCATCTGCTTTTGCTTCATTTTGTTTCTAGCTGACCGCCTTTAATGTGGTTTGCCACTTTCCCTCAACTCATCCATCCTCTCTTCTTTCTCTGAAGTACATCCAGCTGAGTTTATTCACTTTCTGGCCTCCTTTTTAACCTTTTTTTCACAAACTAACAAACATGATCATCTGTGCAGACCTCTCCTCATGCATGTAGCACCCAAAACCCACATTGGCCCTGCAGGTACCAAAGAATGCCATCCAGCAGGCGTTAATCTCACATTTGCAAAGGCAGCCAGCCAATAAAATGGGAAGAGCAAAAAAGCCCCTTGAGGCCCCCAAACCCAGGAGATGTTGTCAGCGGGGTCAGTGGATCCACTGGCATCTAGGCTTGGAGAATTCCACCCACTGTCAGCCAGGGGACCTCAGGAACAGGGCTCAGGGTGCCCAGATTCATACCCCCTGCTGCCCCTTCGCAGTGGGCTCTGCCTAACTCTGCATGATTCTAGATCACTCATGGCAGCACCCATGCAGGAAGAGAGAAACCATGAGGATCTTCATCACCCTGTAATCAACCCAGAATGCTCAGCTGCCCAGTCTGCCCACCAAAGATACCATAAGCCAGCTACCCTCCCCTCCCCACATAGCACAGCCCCTGCTCCTCCCCACAGGACAACCTCCCCCCCACATAAACAGTCCTGTCCCCAAGTGGAGCTCCAGGTGCCCATGAGACCCACAGTCCAGCCTCCATGCCTTTGTCCAGAGTCCTCACTTGAACCCCTCGAATACCAACTCAGGCAGCTGTCATACGAAAGATGAACTCTGCTCAGAAATGTCTGGAAACCTGACAAAGGAGAACTACCACCAATAAGCAGCCTTTTCCCCCAAGGAGCCCAAAAGCCCATGTGATAAGCCAAACCCCTACATCATGTTGAGGGGTTTCAAAGCAAATGCTGGCACAGCTCACAATCAGGTCGTGTGCACGGCCAGGGCCAGGCTGGGTGCTGCATGTCCCCAGGGCCCAAAACATGCAGCCATCCAGACCATTTCATAGGGTTCTCTAGAGCTGGCCCAATCTACCTGTGGCTGGGGCAGCCCCACCCCAGACCCCCGGGTGCCTGCCCCCTGACTGGGAACACGAGTTCCCCCTGAAGCCCTGGGGTAGATGAAAATAAGGGGCCCTTTTCTAAAGAGTCTTTCAACACTGGCAGGGGAAACCTTGTGCTGGTAACCGATGACTGTAATCCCATTAGATCAGTCACTGGTATTGCCTAAAAAATGCTTCAGGATGACAGTTTTCCCAAAATCTAAGCACATAGGCTACTGCTGAGCCCATCCTGAACTTACCCCCTGCCAGGAGACAGAAGAGGCTGGTAGGCCTCTCACCCCAACAAAGCCAGGGCAGGTGGGGCCATAGCATAACTTTGAGAGAATACCCAAGAACATAAAAGGCAGACAGGAAGAGGTGGTGCCAAAGGGAACACTGTTGTGTCTCAGGAAGGAAATTTGGGGCCATTTTCTCTTTTTCAGGTTTCAGTATCTGTCACATCCATCACGTTCCTAGGAACTTATGTAGCTGGAAACATGCCCCACAAAATGGCCTCCCATCCACCACCCACCACCTCCTCCATCCTCACAGACCCCGATCACTGGAGGGAATTCAGTGCTGACACATGGGGACTAGCCCTCTCCTCCTCCGCTGTCCCCACTTCCAGGATGAACCCAGTGGACATGAACCCCTTACAGCAGGGGTCCCTGGGCTGAGGACTGGCATTGGTCTACAGCCTGTTAGGAACCAGGCAGTAAATGAAGCTCACCCAAACTCCACCTCCCTCCCACTCCCTCAGCTTCCCACCCCCAGTCTTCCACAAAACAGGTCCCTCGTGCCAGAAAAGTTGGGGACCACTGCCTTAGGCAGCAAGGCCTGAGGATGGCCCCCTAGAGGTCAGGATCCCTCCTAAGAGCACGTCCCTCTGCAGGACCTCCTTCTGCAGAAAACCATACAGCTGGGCTCCAGGGGCTCAGGACTACAGCATCAGTGTTTCAACTTAACAGAGGCAGGACTATGTTGTGCAAGTGCTCTGGCTCCGGAAGACAGGAGGGCTGATCAGCCACAAATCCCAGGAGGACCACATTTGCATTCCAGCCTCCTAGTAGCATGCCCAAGCAGCCGAGATCAGGTCCTGGCTATGCCAATGACTGCCCGTTGGGAGGGAGACCAACATGATCAGGTCTCTTCAAAAAGCCTGGATGATTCCTACAGGATAATCCCCAGATGCTGAGATTCATGTCAAAGGCTGTGGGAGCTGAACTGTTCTCATCAGCTAAATGGACTTGCCTTGACCAACAGACCCCAGTCAGCAGTACCTGCAGGGGGCTAGCCTGATTGGCATCTGTGATCCTAACCAATACTATCCACAGCCCCCTTGCAGAACCCAGCCTAAGTGTACTCAGCTCAGGCAAGAACGCCAGACAGTCCTGAACATGGTCCCTATAGGAGAAAAAGGCAAGGCTGCAAAAGATTAAAAAATAATGATTTTTAAAAAGGTGGTGATAGGTCTAGGTTAAAACTTATGCACAACTCTTGACAGGGGCCTGGATCCAGGTAGGAAACTGTGCCAAGCACCACTGGGGTCACAGTCCACATTAGATGCATGCCTGCCTGACAGCATCCAATTAGCTTTTATTGTGACAGAGCTGTGGTTTTGTGGGAAAACCTCGTTCCTATAGGAAATGCTGCTGGAGTGTTCAGGGTGAGGTGTAAGTAGGCCAGAATAAAGCAAATGCAGAGAAAGAGAGAAAGCAAATGTGGCAAAATGTTAAAAACTGCTAACACCAACTTTCCTAAGTTTTTCAAAATACAAAGTTCATTGAGAAATCAAAACTGAATTGCTGGCAGAGGAGAAAGCTCCACTGAGAGAAGAGGAGAGGGTCACAGGATGGGAAGAGGATCCCCTCCACAGCCTAGAGATGGGAGGGACAGGACAGAGTAGGAAAGTGGTCCCAGGAGGCAACAGAAGCCTAGTCAGAAAAGGGCCTCATGGAACAATGGCACCAGGAAGACCTTGGGGGAATGAGGTAACCAAGACAGACATGGGCAGACCACCCCACCCATAGCTATCATCCCTCCCTATCTATAAAACCCACCATGCCCAGCTCCAGGGAACAGACCATAACCAATCTGTGCCATCAAGCCTTTCCCAGAGCTCTTGCAACCCAATTCTAACCAGGGAGGCCAAAGAGGATTACCAGTAAACATTTTCCTTTATAGACTAAAGTGTGAATACCTAAACGTAACCTCTACCTAACCACCCACTTACTTCCTGCTTTCAAATATGGAAGTGATTCCTGGAGCTGTGGCAGCTATCTACTGCCTTAAGCCAGTAGGACAGGGGACAAATCCAACATAGCTGAGAAGCAGAAAGATAATCTGTCCCTGCCAACACTGGAGCCCTCAACTGGCCATCTCAAAGTTTCAGATTCTGGGGATGGTTCAAGTTCTGCACAGCAACTCAAATTTGGCTTGTAGTTGAGTTTCCCAGCACACTGGCTCCTGAGCAAGCCAGGGCCAAAGGGAAGAGTGGACATCGGAGGGAGAAAGGACCCTTCCAGGGCAGCTTACAGCCTGAGAAAAGCTGGGAGCCTTGAGGGCAGGGCCAGATTTCAATGTCAAGGTCTCAAGCACTGCCAACTCCTACAGGGTTAAGACATAATTCCCAGCTTAAGGTGAAGTGGGTGTGAGGGAAACTACCCCCCTAAGCCCACCCAGCACCAAGACCCCTGAAAGCAGACACTCTAGAACTAAAAGGAAGAATTTAAAAGGTGTGACACCCTGTGATTGCAGCTGTATTTATAAAACAGACATGAACAAACGTCAAGGTAACATGCAAAAATAGTAAATTGTATTCACTTGGATTATGGATAATTTTTTTAACTTCTGTAAACTTTAGTGTAATTGTTACACTTTTTTAATAGATTATTTTTCAGGTAAGTTTTAGGTTTATGGAAAGATTGAACAGAACATAGTTTCCATTAATTCCTTCACATACACATACAGCCTCCCCTATTATTAACATCAT
>PVIW01006690.1:29488-77268 GCA_004026585.1 Noctilio leporinus | reverse complement strand
AAACTCAAGATGGATAAAGGATTTAAACATAAGCAGTGCCACCATAAAGGTCCTGGAGAAAAATATAGGCAGTAAACTTTCAATATCCTACGCAAAAATATGTTTACTGATGCTTCACCAAGGGCAAAGGAAATCAAAGAAGGAATCAACAAATGGGACTATATCAAATTGAAAAGTTTCTGTTCAGCTCAAGAAAATATCAGCAAAATTCAAAGGGAACCAACTGTATGGGAAAACATAATTGCCAATGATATGTCAGACAAGGGTCTGATCTCCAAAATATATAAAGAACTAATGCAACTCAACACCAGGGAGACAGCCCAATTAAAAAAAGGGCAAAGGACCTGAACAGACAACTCACTGAGGAAGATATACAAAGGGCCCAGAGGCATATGAAAGAATGCTCAACATCGCTAGTCATCAGAGAGATGCAAACTAAAACTGCATTAAGATACCACCTCACCCCTGTCAGAATGGCAATTATCAGCAAATCAACAAACAACAAGTGTTGGCGAGGATGCAGGGCAAAGGGAACCCTTATACACTGTTGGTGGGAATGTAGGCTGGTGCAGCCACTGTGGAACACAGTATGGGGTTTCCTTAAAAAACTAAAAATGGAACTGCCTTTTGATCCAGCAATTCCACTACTTGGACTATACCCAAAGAATCCTGAAACACCAATTCATAAGAATCTATGCACACCTATGTTCATAGCAGCACTATTTACAATAGCCAAGTGCTGGAAACAGCCTAAGTGCCCATCAGTGAATGATTGGATCAAAAAACTTTGATACATTTACACAATGGAATTCTATATAGCAGAAAGAAAGAGGAACTTGTACCCTTTGCAACAACATGGATGGAACTGGAGAGTATTGTGCTTAGTGAAATAAACCAGTCAGTGAAGGATAAATATCATATGATCTCACCCATTATGGGACAATAATGAGCAAAACTGACAACAAGCAAAACAGAACCAAGTATATGAATACAAGGAATAGGCCTTCAGTGGTCAGGGGGAATGGGGTTAGGGGGAGGGGGGAGGTAGAGGCAAAGAAGGGGAGCAGGTTAAACAAGTACCTAGGATAAAGGAACCATGGACATGGACAACAGGTGGGATTGATTTTGGGGGGAATGGGTGGGTGGGGAAGGGGACAGAGGGGAGCAAAAAGGGGCTGGATATAATACAACAACAATAAAATTTAAAAAAAAACTAAAAAAAGAAAAAAGGAAAAAAAAACAAAGAAAAGCAATTGGGACCTTCATTTATTTAACTACCAATTAAAAGTGAAACATGAACACTGTGTTAGTCATGGTTCTCCAGAGAAACAATCAATTGGATAGATATAAATTTAGATATAGATAACAGATATAGATATAGATAATATGTATAGATACGTAGTTGCAGATATAGAAGAAGTGATTTATTATGGAAATTGGTTCATGAGATTTAGGAGGCTGAGATAAGCCACAATCTTCCTTTGCTGTCTGCAAGCTGGAAAACTAGGAAAGCCAGCGGTATAATTCTGAGTTTAGAGGTCTAAAGACCAGGTAAGCTGCTGATGTGACTCACTGAAAAGGTTTGGGGGTTGGGGAAAGCTACTGGTATAAGTCTCAGAGTCTGAGGGCCTAAAAACCAGGAGATCTGATGTCCAAGGGCTAGAGAAATAAATAAGAGGAACAAGAACTAGAGTAGTTCAAGAAGAACAAGAATTGACTCTTCTTTTGCCTTTTTGTTTTTGTCTATTTGTGTGTTCAAGGGATTGAGGGAGTGATACCTATTCACATTATTAAGGGCAGATGTTTATTATACAGCCTACATACTCAAATGTTAATCTCTTCCAGAAATGCCCTAACAGACTTCCAGAAGTGACATTTTATTAGCTCTGTGGGTATCCCTTAGCCCAGTCAACATAAAATTAGCCATCACAAAACTATCCTTTAATATTTAAAATAATCAGTTTTATTTCTATGGGATTGCCACTTTTTCTTCTCATTGTATTAATATTAGTGTCTCTTCCATCAACTCCTATAATCAGAGGTTATATCTTTAGGAGCCTCAGTTAACTTCTCTCATCTTGCTTTCCATTCAAGAATTTGGTTCATACATCTAGTGAGAGTGTCCAGAGGATAATTTTTCCATAATTATTAAGAATAGTGCCAGCCCAGGCTGATGTGGCTCAGTGAGTTGGTGCCAGTCTGCAAACCCGAAGGTCACTGGTTTGATTCCCTATCAGGGCACATAACCTGGTTGCAAGCGAGGTCTCCAGCCAGGTTCATAGCTGGAGGCAGGTGAAAGGCAACCATAGATTGATGTTTTCTCTCCCGTTCTTTTTCCCTTCTTGCCCTTTTCTCTAAAAATAATTAATAAAATCTTGAAAAAAAAAAGAAGAAGAAGAACAGCCTCTGGCTGGTGGTACAGTGGATAAGGTGCCAGCCTGAGAACCCAAAGTTCACTAGTTCAATTCCCCAGCCAGTGCGCGTAACCAAGTTGCAAGCCAGGTCTCCAGCCAGATCTGGGAGGTAGATGAAAGGCAACCATACATTGATGTTTCTCTCCCTCTCTGCCCCTCTCCCTTCCCCTCTCTCTAGAAATGATAGTCGAATCTTAAAAAAATTATATATATATATATATATATATATATATGTAAAAAAAAAGAATAGTGCCTTTCATTCCTGATGTATTTCTAAGTTTTACCTAGTCCATTTGAGAAGGAATGATTTTTATGTACTAGTATGCTTAATTTTATTTTGAGTTGTTTATCATCATGAATAAAATGAACTGCTCTTCAGGCACACAAGTGACCTTTAGTGGTGACCACATGTGTCCTGGGGAAAGATCTTGGGGGAAAAATGCTGACAAATTCCACCATCATTACTTAAACAAAAGAAAAGTTTTTTAATCAAACAACTGACAACCATCCCATTTTGGGGACAATGTTTTATTTATTCAATAACTTTAATTAGAATAATTTGTTACTCATTATTTGAAGAGATTAAAACTGATTTGGGCAAATAATAATGTTAACATTTTTCTCTCTCCAATATTTTTGAGTATTTTAAAACTGGAACAATTTTATTAGAGTGTAAAAAGAGATTTAATATCTTCTAATCTATTTCCTTCATTTAGTTGATACCTGTTATTTGTTTCCACCAAAAATATTTGCTTGTGTTTTTTCTTCTAATGGCATTGTGGACTTCCTGTTGAGTTGTGTTTGGTGAGCATGTGACTCAGAATAAAGCCAAAGTGAACATGTAACATCTTGGTCATGTTATTATAAAATAATTGCTACATTTAATGGTTCAGGAGTTGATGTAAGTTCAGTTTATGAAAACTAGCTCAAGGACTTTTACTGACACTATTAAGGAACATGTTGTCCTTTTCTGCTTATTGTTACCCAGAAGATAGAATGTAAATCTGATGTTTCCCAAGTCCCTCTTCACTCCCTTTGTGGAGGGCCATTCTGAGGATGAAGTCAAGAGCCAGAAACACTGAGTGAGTGAAAGGCTGAAGTAAGACTGTTTACTATATATCTCTTCAGCATCTAGATTCAGTCTTTCCTGAAGTCTGCTACCTGGAACTTTGGATTTCATGAAGTAGTAAATTCATTTTTTTTTACTTAAGGTATTTTGAATTGGTTTTGTATCACTTGCATGCAAAATAGGCCTAATGTTAAAACTTGACTATTTATGCAAATAAGCCCAGATCCAGAAAAGTAATGTGATTTGCTTCAGCTTCTCAGCCTTGAATCAGAATCTAAACTGGCATCTTTCCAATCCAGAGTTCATTCTATTTCTCACCCTTCCTCTTTAGAAGGGGACAGTTACACCCTGCCATCTGGGGAAGCTGACACTTTTCTAGCTTGACTTGGCATTCATTGACTGTCAATCTACTTATGGCATCCAGATAATGAAGTTCCCAATCATTCATGATCCTGACAAAGAAGGCAACAGAACTGACAGATTCATAAAGGGTAAAAAGATGTACTTTATTTTGGATGTTTGTCTCATCAGAAATAAATACAGCCTAGTTTAGCTAGGATGCCTTGTAAATAATTATGAGGTGGAATATATGGAACACTCACTTTGACAAGATATGGCACCTTTATAAATGGGGAGGGTGTGCATTCTCCTAAGAAGGTGAATTTTAAAATTGAATGTTTATTCTTTCTTCTGATGTAAAAAATTTAAAAACTCTCCCTTAGAAATTCCAAAGAAAGAGAATTTTGTATAACTTATTTTGATGAGACTCTGATCACTACATTTAATGGTCTGATTCTAAATTTAGGAAAACAGGAGATGTTATCCTTTAGGCAAAAGACATATGAAGCATTATTTGAACATGAGTCTTTGCTGTCCCAGCATACCCTTACATGAATATTGGCTAGTCATTTCAGTCTGCCATCAGGCCAACTCTGGAAGAAGAGCATGCAGTCTGTGAAACATGAGAGTTGTTCTTGACTTGGACATAAGTATTCCCAAAGATGCTTGTTGCTGCATAAGAATACTTGGGGGGCACTCTGAATATTAAAGTGAATTTGCCTATTTTATAGTGCTGGTTAACACAGTTTACTCAATCAACAGCCAAGAAAAATGTAGCTGTGACCTTTTCTGCTGCCTTTTGCCTTTATAGCATTATAACCATCAAGGTGCATCAAGATGGCCTCACTCTAAAAGGAATTAATTGCCTGTGAATTCAGCAGATATGTTCCACACCAAAAATAAATCAGCAAAAAGCAAACATACGAAACAGTGGTTCTGATTTTATTTAAGAACTTCTACTTCCCATCTCATATATGGTTGATGAAATACCAAAAAATTATTTTTATTATAAGAATTTTCCTCATACATCTGTGAATAGCTTTTGCTTTTTATATCAAATGCCATTTAAATTCTTTTAGAGATATGGAAGCAGCCCAAGTGTGTGGTCCATCAGTAGATGAGTAGATAAAACAACGATGGGACATTTACACAATGGGATTCTACTAGGCTATAAAAAAGAAAATTTTACCATGTGCAACAGAATGGATGGACCTAGAGAACATTATGCTAAATGAAATAAGCCAGCCAGAGAAGGACAAATGCCATATGATTTCACTCATATGTGGAATCTAATTAACAAACTGATCTAACAAGCAAAATAGAGACAGACTTATAGATGGAGAGCAGATGACAGCTAGTGGTAGAGTTAGAGGGTGGAAGGACATGGACTTGGACAACAATGTGTTGAATGCTCAGGGGAGGGGGTACAAGGGGACTAACTGGTAATACAAAAATACAATAAAATTTTAAAAAAGAGAATTGATGTTTGGTTTACTAGTCACTGTTTTGTTTTTTTAAACAGGTTTGAGGCTGTTCATTTTGTTAGAATTTAGTTTTTAAAATAGTTACTATTTTCTTTATGACCTAATGTATAAAACCTGCCTTTTAAATAGATGAAGCACTCAGGAGCTTTCAGTTGGCTGGGGGAGGAGGGGGTACTCTGCCAATCGGGCCACCCAGTGTTACAGTCATTGGCTGGGCAGGTGCAGACCGAGGCACACTGTGGATGTGGTGGTTTTTTGGACTGAAGGTTACAGGTTGGGAGATCAAAGTGTACTTCAGCTTGATAGGTGGAGCTCAGCTGTCCTGTGAAGTTTCTAGGCACATGTCCTGTTTCTGCATTCCTACTATCTTTTGAGTAACATTTGGGATAAGAATATGGTAGCTTTAACATTGACCTTGGCCTCACTGAACTATTCAGAAAGGGAGAAAAAAAAGGTCCCCATCAATTTTAGAGTCTGAGGAGTCATGGAAACAAGAGTCTCTGGTTTGGAGCCACTGCTTTCTTTCTCTGAGCTCCCTGAGCAGAAGGGGTGGAATTAGGAGGGATATTTCACAATATTGAACCCAGTTTCTTGGTTAGTGATTAAGAATTGCAAGAGAGAGAGAGAGAGAGAGAGAGAGAGAGAGAGAGGTGTTGTGTTTGTGATTTATGATATGCAATGAAGGAATTTTGAGAGGGGACATCACTAGGCTTCTTAAAATACAGCTTCAAAGGAACCATTTACTAAATGGTCCCCAGCAAGGCAGAACACCTGTGAACAATTTATTTCTTCTCTAGGAAGTTCACATTGATTCTCTAAAATCTTAAAACACTCTGAAAGATATTGCTATGCCTAACTAAAGAGTTGGGAAACCAATGTACAGAAAGGACAGAGATCTTCTTTGTTATTTATTGCCTGGGTGGATTAGCCTGATTGGAAGCCTCACTCATTTCAAAGGTGACAGGCAGAACATAATAGCCAAAGAACTATCTTTTATATTTTGATCCTTTTAGTAAATACAGATCCTAAAATACACAACACCAAACCCAAACAGGACAAAGGAAATTGTTTCATAAGTCTCTGAGAGAGCAATTAGATTGATTTTGAAGACTGGACAAGTAGGTATGCTCATGGTGGCACATCATTTTCCCAGAAAAATGTTGATATGAGAGATACTCTGGAGGGAACAGAAAGCAAAGTCTCTGGCTTACAATGAAATCAGTTATCAATCAGTCTCGAAAGGTTTAATGAGATCTTTAAAATGCCTTTCTCTGCTTTGGACACTGTGTTGCTGAAAATTATCTTCAGTTGTTTGCTGACATATGCAGATCTCTTTTCATTCTGAGTAGCTGGCACCTTGACAAACTGGGAAACTGAACTGCTCTAGTAAATTTAACCTTTTGGCCAACAGACACCAGCTTTCTCCCAATATTAGGATCACCTCTCCCTCTCTCCCCTGTCTTCTTTCATTTTTTCAAGATTTCTCCTGGGAAAAAGTAATTTGGAAAGACAGAATTTGCTTGATTTTGAGAAGGATACCTTGGCAAAATGTAGACTACATATTTTGTAGATGTTTCAGGGTCCGTTATAGACCAAGTCTTACTGGAGAAACCCTGGTTCTTCTCATTGATGCAGTAAAGAATTACAGATCAGCAAGCCTATTATTGTGCATGCAAAGTTTATCAGTGGACAGGAGAGCAAAAGGAAGGGTACCCAAAGACTGGGTGACCAGCACACATGTGTCCAGAGCCCAAGTGGCAAGAGGACCAAAAGAAGAGAGAGTGGCCAAAGACCGCCTGGCCAAAAGCTGGGAGGCTAGAGTCCCTCTGCCTGCCATGTGACAAAAAGGCCAAGAAATGACCCAAGAGAAGAGAGTGAGTCTTTTGTTCTGAGGACTTATATAATTGGTGGTATGGCGGGGAGGGAGCTACATACTGATTGATAGGTAAAGGTGGTGCCAGCTTTCCCAAGGAGATATTACTTTCCAAATGTAGGTATAAGTGGGGGTTCGTTAGCTCAAATCCTTATATTGCTCTAAACTATTTGTTCATTTTGCATATGTGATGGAAAGCAGGCAGTTAACAAAAGTTGTTTTGTTTTAGGGGCTTTTCCTTGGGCACTGTAATCCCTTTCCCCTTCCAGGCCTTGGAATGAAAGCACAGTCTCAAGGTTTTCCTTTTCCCATTTAGTGGGGATGACACACACAGACTTTCAAGCCTCCCATCACCACCTGCCCCCCCGCCCATCCCCATCACAGTTTACTTGTGTTGTTTAGAATGCCTGGCAGCCTTGTAGGAGCAGGCTCAGGATTACTGGTTCAGCAGCTGAGACATATCTCACTCTGCTTTTAATAAGTTCTTTATTAGATTGTAAATTCTTTGTTTCCTTTCTGACCTCTCATTCAATACAAGGAAAAGAAATATTTCAAGCAATCGAGCAAGCTATTGAAGATGATGGTGACTTCCCTCATTGCCTGATATTCAGACGGAGTCAGTGAAGCATAGTTGTTGACCACATGGGTTTGGGAGACCGGTTTGGGAGACTGCCCTGGCTTAAAATCTTGCTTCACCAATGACAGCTATATGAGTTGAGCAGGTTGTTCACCTCAGGAAACTCAACTCTCCCAGTAGTAAAATAGGGACAGTAATGTCTAGCTCACAAGGTAATTATGATTATTAGACAAATAAATAATAATCCTTATAAGCTGAAACAGAATATGAACATAACAAACTATAATTGCTAGGACCATCTATCATAAATATTATAGAAGAATTTGATTTAACTCACTTAAAGTATTTTATCCCACTGTAATGTTTTGCTGTTCTTTCAAAAAAATAGTTATCATTCTTATATTTACTTTCACTATCCTGTCTCAAGAGGTCCCTGAAAAAACACATGGTAAGGCCATATTATTATTTGGCTAATCAGGATTTTTTTTTTTTTTTTTTTTTTTTTGAGTAGGATTAGCACCTAAACTCCCCAAGTCAGAAGGTGTCAAGAATTAAGTGAGATGTTATGAATATGTGTTACTTGTAGCACTTTGGAGTTGACAGATGGTTCTTACATGTGCTGTTTTTTCTAACATTTTATTTCAGAATTTTTCAAACATGTGGACAGTTTGCAAGAATTATACAGTGACAACACATGAGCCCACAATCTCAATTCTGCCATTAATATTTTACTATTCTTGCTCCATTATATACCTGACTATTCATCAATTTAAAAAAAATTTTTTTATCCTCACCTGAGCACATACTTATTTTAGAGCGAGGAGAAGTAAAGGAGAAAGAGAATCATCTAAGTGAGAGAGGAACATCAATCAGTTTCCTTTCATACGTGCCCCAACTGGGACCAGTCGTACAACCTAGCTATGTGCCTTTATTGGGAATCCAACATGCAGCCTTTAGATTTACAGGATGACACTCCAACCACCTGAGACACACTGGCCAGGGCCCATTGATCAACTTATGCTACATTCTTCAGTAAATTACAAATGTTGGTAATGATTAACATTAAATATATACAATATGATTATCATTAATTATAGTTCAATATTTGTTTAAAGTGCTTGTATGTAAACAAAACTTACAATGAAATGTACAGGTCTTTAAGTGCATTATTCTGGGAGTTCTGACCAATGCATGCACCTGGGTAGCCCAAATCAAAGTCAGGATACAGAATGTTGCCACTACCCCAGGGAGCTCACTGTTTCTTCCTAGTCATGAAATTACCCTTAGAGGTAATCTGTGTCCTGATGTTTAGTTCATCATTATTTAGTTCTGTTTATTGTAGAACTTCTTATCAGTGAAAGCCTAGAATATGAACTCTTTTGTAAAAGGATTCTTTCATTCAGCATAATAGTTTTGAAACTTATTTTTTGTTACCATTGATAGTATTTTATTGAATATGCCACAATTAAATGCATATATTCTTCAGTTGATAAATATCCGGGCTGCAAGTTTTTGGCTAGTATGAATAAACCTTCTGTGGACTATCTTCTACAACACTTTTTGTGGATACATGCTTTCATGTCTCTGGTAAATACCTGTAATTTATGAGTTATTTTATAATTGCTACAGTTCCTCTTCAATAATCAGAGTTATTAGTCTTTTTAATTTTATTGTCATTCTGATGGATATATAGTGATATCTCACTGTGGTTTTAATATTCATTTCTGTGAAGAATGATTATATTGAGTACTTTTTATGTGCTTATTGACCATTTTATATATTTTTTGGAAAAATGTTCAAGACTTTCATCCATTTTTGAATTGTGTTGTCTTTTATTATTGAGTTGAAGAAATTTATGATATATTTTCAATATGAATTCTGATAAGATACATGTTTTGTAAATATATTCTCCCAGTCTATCACTTTCCTGCTTATTTACTTACTGGTATCTTTGATAAGCACAAATTTCTGATTTTAATGAAGTTTAATATATTTTATATGGTTATTGATTTCTGTATTTCTAGACTCTTTTATTCTTTTTAAAACAAAGAGTGCTATTTTATGTTTTATTGTTTATTACAGTTGTCCCATTTTTTTAACCTTTTACCCTCCTCCACCCAGCCCACCCCTCTCACCTGCAATCAATCCCCTCTTCTTTGTTCATGTCCATGAGTCATTCATACATGTTCTTTGACTAATCTCTGCCCTTCCTCCCACTATTTCCCCTGCCTTCTTCCCTCCTATAGCTGTCAGCCTATTCCATGGTTCCATGTCTCTGGTTCTATTTTTCTTGATAATTATATATTTTGCCATTTTCAGTCCTTATGCCAATACTGTATTTTCTTATAACTTTATAGTAAATTTTGGCATCAGGCAGTATTTGTCTTTCAACTTTATTCTTCTTTTTGAGATAGCTTTTGCTAGTCTTGGTCATTAATATTTTTATATCATTTTAAAATTAGCTTGTCATTTTCTTTTTTTTTAAGATTTTTATTTATTATTTTCAGAGAGAGGGAAAGGGAGAGAGGCAGAGAGGGAGAGAGACATCCATGTATGGTTGCTTTTCACCTGTCTCCAGCCACAGACCTGGCTAGAGACCTGGCTTGCAACCTGGTCATGTGCCCTGGCTGGGTAATCGAACCAGCAACCTTTGGATTTGCAGGCCAGCACTTTATCCATTGTGCCACCAACCAGGGCATCATTTTCTTTTAAAAAGGCTTGTGGAATCATTATTGATACTGCAAGATTGTTTTGGGAAGAACTGACATCTAGGAAATATTGAATATCCTAATTTATTAAGTATGTTATATCTCTCCATTTATTAAGAACATCCTTAGTCACTCTCATCAGAATGTTTTAGTCTTCATTGCAGAAGCACATAGTAATTTATTCCTTAGTATGTGTGTTATATTTTTGATGCCATTATAAAATGTTTTTCTTTTAATTTATTAGTTGATACCACTAGTACACAATGTAATTGATTTAAACTATTGACCTTATTCTGCAACCTTGCTAAATTTGCATATGCGTTTTAATAGTTGATTTTTAGATTTCTTGGAACTTTCTGCATAAGCAATTATGTAATCTATAAATAGAAATAATTGACTTCTTTTCTTTTCTTTTTTGCTTTTTTGCACTCATAGGACACCCAGTAAAATGTGTCAGGAGTGGATATCCTTAATTGTTCTAAGTTTCAAGAAGAAACACTTAAATATTGTATCTTTAAGAATGATTTTACCTCAAGATTTTTCAGAGTATCCCTTTATGAGATCTTGAAAGTTCTCATATTTCCAGTTGTTGAGTTGTTCTATTATGAATGCACATTACATTTTGTCAACTGTTTTTCTGACATCTTTTGAGATAATTATATGAATTTTTACCCCTTTTCTATTAATATGGTAAATTACAATGATTGAATTTTGAATGTTAAATTTGCCAAGCATTTGTGAGGCAAATCATCCTGAGTAATAGCAAGGCAATACCATTGTTATATATATTTGTAGTTGATTTGAAGTATTTTATTAAAGATGTTTGTGCTTATAAATATAAAATAGTTTCTCTTTTTTCAATCTCCTTTTAAATTAAAAGGTTAAAAATAATAATAATGCAGACTGAGGTTTATGATATATATAGAAGTAAAATATGACAACACTAGCTCAAAGGATAGAGTGTATATGCAACACATTTTACATGACGCTTTACAGTTATATTTGAAGTAAAATTGAGGTATGTTGAAGTTGCATTGTAAAGCACAGCATAACCACTGAAAAATAAAATAAAGAAGTAAATCAAACTAGTCAATAGGGGAGACAAAGAGAATTATGTAAAATAGTCAACCCAAAAAGAAGCAGTAATGTAGGAAAAAAGGAACAGAAAACCAGAAACATGAAGTAGAAAACAGATAACAAAATAGTAGATTTAAGCCTAATGAAATTTATAATTATATTAAATATATATAGTCAAAAAATGGAATAGACCTAACCATATGTATTTTACAGAAACCCACTTTACTCTCATGATCCTATGTTATAATTCATACTTGAAGCAGTCATGTGCATTTTAAAGAAAGGGGAAAATTAATTTATTTGATTAAAAGCTTCTAAGCTTAATAAAATTAATATATCTTTTTTTCATGGCTATTGTTTTCTGTGTTCTTTTAAAGATACATTTGCCGATCTCCAAATGACTTACAGTATTTGAGCAGAAGTTACATTTTCTGATGATAAGCCCAGTGATATAATCATTACACTGTGGTGAAAGTTTGCATATGGAAGTGTTATGTTCACAGTCAAGTACCACACAAATCAATAAAAGGTGTAGTTCTTTTTTTTTTTTTTTTTAAGATCTTATTTATTATTTTCAGAAAGAAGGGAATGGGAAGAGGCAGAGAGGGAGAGAGACATCCATGTATGGCTGCCTTTCATCTACCTCCAGCCACAGACCTGACTGGAGGCCTGGTTTGCAGCCTCATTATGTGTCCTGGCTGGGGAATCAAACCGTGGACCTTTGGGTTGGCAGGCCAGCGCCTTATCCACTATGCCACCAGCCAGGGCAAAGGTGAAGATCTTTTTGGGGATCTCTGAAACACAGTTGAAGAGGTACCTTCCAGGTTATGGCCACTGGAAGGTTAGGAATTATGTCCTGGGTAGCTGAGTATTGGTGCCGTGGGAAATTCACAGCCCCTCTTGTCTGGCTACAAGTGCTTGCAGTCATTTTTGCCTGCCAGAGAGTCTCCAAGGGCAGATGCTAAAAGATGACAATTTGGCTCTGTCTCATTCTAGTTCTGTTGCCCACAGTTTCCACTATTTCATCAAACAAATGGTAAAACACAGAATATATATAAATGAGTAAAGCACAGGCTTGGATTAGTGTGCCCTTCTCCATCAGAGAAGTGAGCATTAGCTGGACCTGGGGTTAGTAGACTAAAGGTGGGACAAGGAGACCCTAGGTGAGAACAACCTTCAATGTACAGTTCTTATAAGGCAGTGTGGCTTTAGAATGGACTGGGAGTGTTCATGTTGGTTTCCTAAATCACAACTTAACAGAGAAATGAGTTTCAACACCAACACCCCCACTCCTTTAGAAGCATTCAGTTCTCTTTAAAATGAAAGTTTGTACGGAACACCATCAATAGATAAAATCTGACCTGCTTTGTGAAAGCAGGTAAATTGCTTAGGGGTGCCTCCTCCACCCCTGTAGACAGCTTGAACGTAGTCTAACAGGACAGCAAATATTACTTATTGTAAAGAATGGAAAAGAAATTCAGTTAAATCTACACGTAAGCTTACTTAGTTGATGAACCACTATGAAACAAGCATTATATTCATAGAAATATAGCAGAAAAGATTGATAAATTTACCTACATTAAAGTTCTAAATTGTGTAATGGCAAAAAATAGAAGAGAATAGCTATCTAGGAAAACAGATTTTCAACAGCTTAGACAAATGGCTAACTCTCTTAGTTCACTATATGCTCATAAAATTTAGTAATAAAAGCATGTGTAAGCTTGAAAGGGGGGAAAACAATAAAAGGCAGTTTATAAAAAATGAATGCAAATTATAAAAAATATAAAATGAAATTTAACTTTATTCATAATTAAGAAAATGAAAATCAGCCCTGGCTGGTAGCACAGTGGATAAGGCGCCGGCCTGTGAACCCCACAGTGGCAGGTTCGATTCCCCAGCCAGGGCACATAACCAGGTTGCAAGCCAGGTCTCCAGTCAGGTCTGTGGCTGGAGGCAGGTGAAACACAACCATACATTGATGTCCCTTTCCCTCTCTGTCTCTCTCCCTTCCTCTCTTTCTAAAAATAATGACATAACATCTTTAAAAAAAAAAAAAAAGAAAAAAAGAAAATGAAAATCAAAGCAACCATGAGATACCATTCTCCCTCGTTCCAATTAGATGGGAAAAAGTTAAAATGTTTAAGTATGCAGAGCTAGTGGTGAGAGTATGGGTAATGGGAAGCCTAATACTTGGTTGCTTAGAAAAATGATTGCAAACTTTCTGGAGGTAAATTCAGCAATTATTTATTGAGAATAACAGTGACCTGTAATTCTCTGCTAGGAATTTATGTTGTGAATGTGTTCGCAAAGAGTATTGCTAAGAAGAATCTTTTGGGGAACAGTCTATATCCTGTCTTTATATTTCTGAGGCATTTTTCCATTTTGACTGAAAAATCTGATTTCTGAGCTTAGAAGGAGAAACAGACACTTGTTGTAGCTCTGCCCTACCC
The DNA here is from genome assembly GCA_004026585.1 of Noctilio leporinus. Lineage (NCBI taxonomy): Eukaryota > Metazoa > Chordata > Mammalia > Chiroptera > Noctilionidae > Noctilio > Noctilio leporinus. The sequence goes on along the minus strand of PVIW01006690.1, from coordinate 63,277 downwards.
TGTCTCTTTTCCTCTGAAAGTGACCACCTTCAGGGAGCATGTGTTCTACTTTGTTCCTCCCTGCTGAAGTTCTGTGTATGTGTATGCAAATCTTTGAATTCTGAGTTGAATTATTAAGAAGCTCTGTTGTAGACATTTTTCATTAAGAATTTTAATTGTTACTCTATTACAGTTGTCCCAATTTTCCTCCTTTGCCTACCTCCACCCATCCCACCCTACATTCCCACAGTCAATCCCCACATTGTTGTCCATGTCCATGCATCATTCACACATGTTCTTTGACTAGTATCTTCCCCTTCTTTCCACCATTATCCCCCTCCCTTCTGATCACTGTCAGTCTTTTTCATATTTCGATGTCTGTGGTTTTGTTTTGTTGGTGTATTTTGTTCATTAGATTCATCTCATAGGTAAGATCATATGGTATTTGTCTTTCACCAATTGGCTTACTTCACTAAGCATAATATTATTCAGTTCCATCTTTGCTGTTGCAAAAAGTAGAAGTTCCTTTTTTCTGCTGTGTATTATCCTATTGTGTAAATGTACCACACTTTTTTTGATCCACTCATCTATTGATGGTCAATTAGGCTGTTTCTAGCACTTGGCTATTGTAAACAGTGCTGCTATGAACATAGGGCTACATAAATTCTTTTAAATTGGTGATTTGGGAGCCTTAGGGTATATTTCCAGCAGCAGAATTGCTGTACTTTTAGTTTTTTTGAGGAAACCCCATGCTGTTTTCCACAGTGGCTACATCATTCTACATTCCTAGCAATAGTGTACTAGGATTTCTTTTTTTCCACATCATTGCAAGCACTTGTTGTTTGTTGATTTGTTAATAATGGATATTCTGACAGGGGTGAGGTGATATATCATTGTGGTTTTAATTTGCATCTCTGTAAGGCAAGTGATGTTGACATCATATGTGTATGGGCCATCTATATGTCCTCTTTAGAGAAATGTCTATTCAGATCCTTTGCCCATTTTTTAATTGGATTGTTTGGAAGTTATTTTGTCTGATATAATTATTGCCATTCCAGCTTTTTCTTTCAGGTCTGTTTGCTTAGAATATTTCTTTCCCATTCCTTCACTTTAAGTTTGTGTAGATCTTTTGTTCTGAGGTGGATCTCTTGTAGATAGCATATATGCAGGTCATATTTTCTTATTCACTTAGCTACCCTATATCTTTTTTTTTTTTTTTAAGATTTTATTTCATTATTTTTAGAGAGAGGGGAAGGGAGAGAGGCAAAGAGGGAGAGAGACATCAATGTATGGTTGCGTTTCACCTGCCTCCAGCCACAGACCTGACTGGAGACCTGGTTTGCAACCTGGTTATGTGCCCTGGCTGGGGAATCGAACCTGTGACCTTTGGGTTCGCAGGCCGACACCTTATCCATTGTGCTACCAGCCAGGGCTTACCCTTTATCTTTTGATTGGAGCATTTAATCCATTTACATTTAAGGTTACTATCAATAGGTAGTTATTCATTGCTATTAATTTCATACCTGTGTTTCTCTCTCTCTCCCTCTGCCTTCTTATAATAGCTCCTTTAGCATTTCTTGCATTGCTAGCTTGGTGGAGATATACTCTTTATTCTTCTTTTATCTGGGAAGTATTTTATTTCATCTTCTATTTCAAATAAGAGCATTGCTGGATAAAGTAGTCTTGGTTACAGGTCTTACTTTTCATTACTTGGAATTTTTTGTGCCAATCCCTTTTAGCTTGTAGTGTTTCTGTTCAGAAATCAGCTAATATCATTATTGGAACTCCTTTATATGTTACTAGCTGTTTCTCCCTTGCTGCCTCTAAGATTCTCTTTGTCTTTAACTTTTTGCCATTTTAATCATGATGTGTCTTGAAGCGGGCCTCTTTGGGTTTATCTTTATTGAGACTCTCTGCGCTTTTTATGAGCTTGCCTGACTTTTCCCTCATAACATTAGGGAGGTTTTCTGTCATTATTTTTTTCAAACAGATTTTCTATCTTTTGCTCTTTCTCTTCTCCTTCTGATATTACTATGAAGCAAATGTTTCATGTTGTCCTGATGCTCCCTTAAACTGTCCTTATTCTTTTTAAATCTTTTTTGTTATTATTGTTGTTGCTCTGACTGGGTATTTTTTCTACCTTGTCTTCAAGCTTACTGACATGGACATCTGCTTCATCCAGCCTGCTTTTGATTCCTTCTAGTGTATTCTGCATTTCAGATATTGTATTTCCCATTTCTTCCTGACCCTTATTCATAGTTTCCATGTCCTTTTTCATGCTGCTGAAGTTCCCACTAAGTTCCTGGTAGCCCCAATAAAGTTCCTTGTAGTTCTCATAAGTCTCTTGAGTATCCTTATAATTATTTCTTTGAATTCTATGTCTGATAGATAGCTTGCCTCAATTTCATTTAGCTCTTTTTCTGGGGATTTCTCCTTTCCTTTTCATTGGGGGGTATCTCTTTGTATCCCCATTTTAGGGCCTCCTTTTATTTATTTCTGTGTTGCTGATTGCTGTGCTTTGACTACCTATCTTTTTGGGTGGCCTCCTATAGTAGGAGTGTGTAGGGCTCAGAGATGCAGATTCTTTGATTTCCTGATAATGGGTGCTCTAGGGATGCTCTTTATTGAGTTTTAACATGGGCTCTCTTGTTGTACTTGGGCTTTGATTATTGATGGGTCATTTGTTGGTGGGTTCTCCCCTCCAGCTGGCTGACTGGGAGTTACAGCCCTTGCCATATCTTGTACACTGTTGTACAGGGGCTTATTAACAAAGCAATGCTACCCAGAAAACCAAACCCATACCAGAAAAAAAATACCCTCTACCAGATCAGCAATATCAATAGCAAATGAGCAAAGATTAATAAAGGTGGAATATTATAAGATAGGAAAAGAGAATATGAGATGACTAAAGGAGAGAAAAACGATTTTGAGAGAGAAGAGGGAGAAGAAATAATATGAGTAGAGAACCGAAACAAGGCAGAGAGAGGGGAAAAATAAAAATTTAAATGTAAGTAAAAGGGAAAGGTGATGGCAAAATAAAGAAAAGGGAGGAGTATAATATGAGCCTTGAAATAAAATTTTTTAAATAGTGAACCAAAGGGAAAAGAATTGCAGAAAAATCACAACAGGGTCAATAACAATGACAGATGAGCAAAGATTTAAAAAGTTGGAAAGCAAATAAGGATACTATAAGAAGGAGAACATAAGATGTCTACAGAAAAGAAAAATGATTTTGAGAGGATGGAAAGTAAGGAGTAGAACCCAGGCTAAAAGGGGAAAACAATAAAATTCCAAAGTTAAATAAGCAAGGGCAGGAGGAAGAAAAAATGGAATAAGACAAAGGGAGACTAATCTATGAGATTTGAAACAAAAAATAGTGAAAAAAATATGACTACAGTTGAAGAAAAACACTAATAACCACATTGTCCATGCAAAACAAGCCATAATTAATAAAGGTAGAAAGAAAAATAAGAATATTGTAAGAAAGGGGAAAAGACTGTGAGCTGACTAGAGGAAGTAAGAATGATTTTGAGTGGATAGAGGGCAGGGAAATAGTAAAAGTAAGGAATAGGAATAAGGTTAGAGAAGGGGAAAATAAGAGTTACAATGAAAATAAGAAAAGGCAAGAATAAGGCAAAATGAAATAAGACAAGGGAAGGGTACTACGTGAGATTTGAAATAAAAATATATACAAATTAAATAAAAATAACAAAATATAAAAGACAGAAATAGTGAATTAGTTGGAATGCAATTTAAAAAAAAGAAATGTTAAAGGACTATGTGCAAGAAAAAAATGTAATGCAAATTCTGAAGAATGAGGTGTAATTTGTCTCAGCAGAGTTTGGTGCTTACCTTCTTACCTTCTGTCTTCTTCTGGATCCACCCCTGGCTTTTTTTTTTTTTTTTTTTTTTCCCCTTTCAATTGTTGTTCTATTACAGTTGTCCCATTTCTCCCCCATTGTTCTCCCCTGCCACTCCCACCCCATCCCCTTTTACACAGACAATTCCCACTGGTGTCCATGTCCATGGGTCATTCATACTAGTTCATTGACTAAACCCTGCCCTTCTTTCCCCCCTTTTCCCCTTCCCTACTCTCCTCTGGTCACTGTCAGTCTGTTCCTTGTTTCCATGCCTCTGGCTCTATTTTGCTAGTTTGTTTTTCTTCATTAGTCTCCAGTATTATGTGATATCATATGGTATTTGTCTTTCACTGCCTGGCTTAATGTACTAAGCATAAATGATACTCTCCAGTTCCATCCATGCTGTTGCAAAAGGAAGGAGTTCCTTCCTTCTTTCAGCAGAATACTTGCAGCAGCATAGTGTTTCATTGTGGAAATGCTGCTGTTTATCAGCTCAAGATCCAGGAGTGTGTCATTCAAATTCTAGCACCACTACACATACCATCTTCATTTGCCTCTAGTGGAAGCTTCTATTGCCATCAGGAAGGTGCGCCTCCTGGGTCTCCCCTAAAAGGCACAGTTCAGTCTTCTGGGAAAATTGTGGGTATGTTCCTCTGCCCCTGTGCCACCCATCTTGGTCTGTCTCAGATTATTTCCAATAATTTATAGTTTCTGATGAACTATAGTTTCGGCTGGAGGGGAGAACCCACCAACAAATGACCCATCAATAATCAAGTACCAAGTACAACAAGAGAGCCCATGTTAAAACTCAATAAAGAGCATCCCTAGAGTACCCATTATCAGGAAATCAAAGAAACTATGTTTCAAGGGAGGGGTCAATCTGTGGATGAGAGTCAGCTCTTTTTCACTTGGTACTGTTGGCAGCTCTGTGTGTGAGCCAATGAGGCTGGGTGGGGCCCCAATCCCCTTTTGCTGCACCGATTTTTTATCTTTACGCCTTGCTGTCCTCAGTGGAATAGAGCCCAAGAACCAGTGTATTTTTTCTTCCTGAGAGAGTTTCAAAATGGGTCCTTTGGGAGATTCTCTTCCTGCCTTTCTCCTAAGTATATGCACCCTGCAGGGTTTCTCCAGCCTGTCCAGCCTGTTTTGCCAATCCTGAAGGAGGTGGGAGCTGGGTACTCTTTCCCCTTGCAGAGGTTTGAATCCTGCCAGGGTAAGAGGTTCTGCTTGGCTGTAAATGACCTCAGGTGCCCAACTCTTGCCCATCTCATTCCCAGCCCACTGTTCTTATAGTAGAGACAGTCCTGAACTCTCCATTTTGTGTAGCCCCTGGCTTGCTAGCCACACTGGCTGGAACCCAGCAGTCCCTTGCTGTGCAATGTTTTGATCTCCCCAGCCAGCTGTGTTCAGTGGGAGCAAACGCCACTTTCAATCTTGTCCCTTAGTTGGCAGGGCAGCTGAGCATAGGGTCCCTGCCCAGCACACTTCAGCTCCCCTTTTATAAAGTCTCTCTGTGGCACACCCACTGCAGCACCAAATCACTGTCCACCTTTCTGCACACCACCTCTCCAAAAAGCCAGCAGCATCTCATGGCCCCAGCTGGCCACAGCCTGCCTCTGCTGACCCAGATGCAGATAGAATCCCTCTCTCTCCCTCTGGCTCTCTCCTGATTGGCCTCTGATGCTGCAGCTATGGACGTGCTCCTCACTGTGTACATGTAGCCTGGATCTCCCCAACCTCACACATCCTCCCAAGTCACTCCTGGCCCAGGTCTGTGGGCTCTCTACTTAGGACTGGGGCCTCCTGTCTTGGTAGGGAGAAAGCCACAAAGCTGCAATTTCTGACCAACCTCCTTACTGCTGCAGTCTCCACGCATGGGGTATTTCCTCTTCAACTTATCAAATCATACTGCCTATTGTGAAGTATCTTCTGTACTTCTTGGCTCAAAACTTCATATCAGCTAAGATTCCATTGATTGCAGGTTATTTGTCAGAAGATCAGCTGAGAATTCAAGTTGGGAGCAAGAGCATGTGCACTCAGTTTCCACTTACTTGGCCGCCATCTTCTTCCCCCTGTTACAAACATTTTTAAGCCACATTTTCCAATATCTGCTTTATAGTATGAGAGTAGTATTTGGGCCTCTCTGCTTTAGTCTCTCTTGTCTTTTTCATTTGGTTGAGAATAAGAGTAGGATAAAAAGGATAAGCCTTGACAAATATAAAAGGGATGAAATTTCAGGAGAAAGAGAAACCATAAAGGTTTTTACTTTGGCAGATTGACATGAGCTTATACTACTGGGTAAAAGGCTGCCTTTGTAGGATGCTACACTGTTTTTAGCTGCTATAATTTGAATTCATAGATTTTTAAGACGTATTTTACATAGTATTTTTGACTTAAGCAAGATGAAGAGCTTGTGATATTTTTGTCCACTACCTAATGGTTACTTTGATATGGACCACACCAGCCTTATGCAAACAGTAATGGGCATTAGTGAAAACATGGGCTTCAGCAAAATGGCAAGTGTTGCCCACCACCCCAACATAAACATACCCCATTCCCACAGTCCTTCAGGAAGCTGGTTTTGCATAACAGGGATCATCTTTGCTATAAACTTTGACTCTCTTTTTTTAAAGTATATTTTATTGATTATGCTGTTACAGTTGTCCCAATTTCTTTTCCCTTTGTGCCCCTCCATCCAGTATCCCCCTCCCTCCAGCAACACTACCCCTTAATTCATGTCAGTAAGCTACCATATAAGTTCCTTTGCTTCACTTTTTCCTGTGCTACTCTTAACATCCCCCTGTCTATTTTGTACCCATCAATTTCCCCATTTCTCCCACTTCCCCCTCCCAGCTGCTAACTCTCCAAATTAAACCTTTACTCTCTCACAGCCAACATCAATTGAGCACCTATCTAGATATCAGTAATTTTGAAGGGGCTGTAGGATAAAAATATAATGGTCTTGGTTGCTAAGCAGATAAGTTAGCATATAGCAGAAGTCCTAGTTTATTCCATTATTTACGTGTCTGAGATGGAGGTAGAAATAGAACCTAATTAATTGTCAACACCTTTTATCTTCTTTTCTGATCAGGGGACTCTTTCTTCTCCAATTACCTATGCCCAGGCCTTGTCAAGGCAGATGAGGCTGCATAATTCTTGTGGCAGGGCCTTTGCTCTGCAGGTAACTGTCCTGCCTGAACTCTCCTCCTCTCCCACCTCTGCTTAGCCAGGCTTCTTGTATTCTTCAAGGTCCATGGGATACACTACCTCCTTTGTGAAACAATTCCTATTTGCTTAGGTTCATTTTCTTTCTTTTGTGAGCTTAGAACTTCATAATAAGGAATCTTGTATTGTTTGCTTATATTTCAAACATTTTAGTGAAATTTATAGACCAAAACACCCAAGGTGGGGTGGATTTTATTTGTACTTCTTACCATGTTCCTCCTCCACCAACAAATCATAGTACTGTATGATTATTGGATAGTTTATAATTCTATGATGGAAGAGGTCTGAATCAATGCTATTTTACTATTATTTGAAAAATAAAAAGCTTTAAAATTCCTAACCCTCACCAAAAACTATTTTTATGTTTTTTAACTATATTACCACTTTTTTCTTTGCTGATCTCATTACATGTAGTATTCTGAAATCTGATTTGCTCCCCTTACCATATCATCATGAATAAATCCATACATCTATATAACCTTCAAGATCTCCTTTTTATCAGTTGAATAATTATCTAGCTTGCTGATAGGCTATAATTACTGTGCCATTGCCTTAATGTTGGGCATGAAAATTATTTTCAGTTTCTTGTGACAATGTCCAATTAAAATTTAAGTGAGTAGTTTTTGGTTTTGTTATATTTGGAGCTAAATTCTCAGGGTGTTTTGTAATTCGTAGTGTATGTTCAATAAGTGAATACAATTGATTTTATCCCCAGACATTTTTGAGTAACATTATGGGCTGAGTCACTATAAAAGTCCCTCATTTTCTTTGGTTAACAAGTTCTACAAATAATACTTCAGCGGACCCCTGGCTAGTGGCTCAGTGGATAGGTTCTGGCCTTCAAACCCAAAAGTCACTGGTTCAATTCCCAGCCAAGGCACATAACCAGGTTGCAAGCCAGGTCTCTGGCCAGTTCTGTAGCTGGAGACAGGTAAAAGGCAACCATACATTGATGTCTCTCTTTCTCTCTGCCTTTCTCCTTTTACCTCTCCAAAAATAATAAATAAATAAATAATACTTAGGCTGATGAAGGAAGTTTTCTCCCCAGCTTCAATGCCCAATTTTTATGGAAAATGTGGAAGCACTGGAATCCAAGCCTGCCAGGACATGTGCTCCTTCCCTTTCAATCTTCAGAACACCAAATGCACCAGCAACAAAATCATCTACATTTGGCTGGCAGGAATAAAACCTTTTTGCAGAAAATCCTGTAACCTTAATGGCATTGCCTCTAGACACATAATAAACATAGCAGTGTGCCTAGGGAAATATGTATTGGTCCCTCTCATGCCTTCATCTGCAGTTTAGATTCTGCTGTCTATTAAAACTGCAGGAAATTTTGTTGGAATTGATCATGAGCTTTCTAACTTGCCCTTCTTTATAGGAATAATCATAAACTATAAGATAGGCAAGGATTGAAACAGAGTATAACACTCACCCAAAGACAGTTGTGATTTAAGAGATGGGAATGTGCTGCTGAAGTTCTTGCCCTTGCTAATGCAAGGGCACAGTAAATATAGACTACATAACCTAGGCAATGCAAAGTGTTGTTATAACTTGCTGGTGAGGTCTCAAGAGTCCATCTTGAAAACAACTTTTCCTGATAGAACACTTTGTGGATTGACATAAATAGGTTTGTATTTATTTTAGGTGTATTTTTGAATCAATGAATAGATGAGTAAGTACCCTTAACTGTCCATCTCCAAAACTCACACAGAAATAATAGGGTACCTCTGTTCCTTACATCCTGATTTCTGGGTAACATACTTTCCCCTATGTTCTGTCATGAATTTACCTCAGTATTCTGCAACATATGGACTAAACAGGAAAGACAACTACCACAGCATGCCTAATGTAAGTGCTAAGGGAAAGGAAGATGGAAGAGAAGCAAGCAAAGACACACAAATAGACACCCCAACTTAGTTCTATAATGAGTCACAACAGCTATTTGCTATTTTCATTTCCTGTTATTAACCCTTCCACAATCCCTTTTCCTCTATCCCATACCTCATAATAGTCAATGTTTCTTGTCTGGTATAGTAACCCTAAATATTTATTTTTGAGAAGGCAAAGTTGGCATGGTCCTAGCTCTGTGTAGTGTAAGAGAGCCAGCCCATAACATTCGCAGATACAGGACATGGTTTAAGGTATCCTTGAGGTTCAAAAATCCCTTGGCCCCATGGTACGGAATTACCATTTCCCACTATTGTCAGTGTCAATCACCCCAGCTAACCCCATGTCCTCCTTATTTGCACAGAATGTCCCAATGCCTATACTAAAATTCAGTTTTCATGTAGTGGAAATATCTTTGCCATAGAATGAATGTCCTTCCCATAGGAATTAAACACAAGGGCTAGTGGAGTGCTGATTATGGGGTTGGATGCAAACATTTTTTTTTTTTTTTTTTTTTTTTCATTATTTCTAGAAAGAGGGGAAGGGAGAGAGGCAGAGAAGGAGAGAGACATCAATGAATGGTTGCCTTTCACCTGACTCCAGCCACAGATCTGACTGGAGACCTGGTTTGCAACCTTGTTATGTGCCCTGGCTGGGGAATCAAACCTGCAACCTTTGGGTTCATAGGCCGGCGCCTTACCCAAGGATGCAAACATTCCAAGTGTGGACCAATAGATGTATCATTAGGAAGTACCATCTATATTTCTACAGCTTAGTTCCCATATGTTTAATGGTTGTGAGCAAAAACACATGATGATATATTGGCCATTGAACTGTACCCATTTTCGATCATATAGTTGAATAATCTTCAGCATTATCTACTTTTTGATGATGAGGTACAGAATAAGACTTCTGGCCTCCAAGGGTTTTATATAGATAAACTGATTGTCAGAGAAGTTACCTCTAAATAGTTTACAATTAACTGAGAGTTAAGTTACAGGAAAACATTTGCTAGATAAAAGGAGGAAAGGTTATGAGTGTTTTAGGCATAGGGAATAGAATATGCAAAGGATTTGTGGTGAGAGAAATAATAGTGTTTTTGAGAAACCTATTAGTGAATAATAAGTACAGTGAAATGTAGAGATTGAACAAAAAACAAGTATAAAATGTAGGGGAGATACAGGGAGAGGCCAGAGCATACAGAGTATAGAACAGGTTAGGCATTATTAGCATTTATCCTAAGAATGATAGGAAGCTATAAAAGTGTCGTGTGTGGGTGTGTGTGTGTGTGCATGCACAGAAGGAAAAAGGTTTGACATAATGAGATTTACTTTATAAAACTTCTGCTCTAGTTATGGCATGGAGAACACATTATAAAGATGCCAAAGAGAATATAGGGAGACTAGTTGGGGAAACACAGCAATAGTAGGAGAAGGTGGTGGTAGATTAGTGCCATAAAGACTGGGATAAGCATATGGAATTCAAGATATTTTCAAAATGTAATTGAAGACAAAAATAGACACATTTATCCAAGGAAGGAGACTAGGCTGAGGACTAAAGAATTAAGTTTGAGATTTGAGAAACTTAAACATTTAATGGTGTAGGGAGAAAGATAAATCTGTATAGGAGGTTGACAAGAAGATCATGGAAGGTAAGAGGAAACCAGGAAAGACTTCTGTTATGGAAACCCCAACCCTTCTTTTCTCAGGTCCTTTGCATAGGATATTCCCTTAGTCTGCAACATCCTTTGCTTCACTCACTCTTCATATGACTGTCTCAGGATAGAAACCACTTGTCCTAAATTCCTTCCTCAAATTGTGCAAGCTTTGTGCCAGTAGTCTATTTCTATCTGCTCTCCTGTTGTGAGGTCATAGCATCCTAATTCCCTATTTTCTGGTCCTCTCCTCCACTGGACTAGAATCAACTTGAAGCAAAGAGTTCTGTCTTCCTTAGCACCGTCTCCCCAGCATCAAGCACAGGTTCATACATGATACCCTCTACCTAGCTGGGAGCCACTGATGGATGGTCCTCCTTTCCCTTTGGACAGGTGGAGAGGGAGTGTGCGGTTGCTGGAGATGCTGCATCAGGTGGCTCTGGCCCTGGCTGGTCACCGAATTAGCAGGCTCTGTGTTGTACTAGAGCCTTATATTTCTACAGTTAATACCTGTCATTGCCATTCCACAACAATGGCAGATATAAAGTCTATCTAGAAGGTATCCAGCCATGTAATATGAAAAATAGTGGCATTTATTGAAGAAGATTCAAGATACAATGAATGTTGTACATAGGACAGTGATGCCTCAGTCCCCTCCAAAGTTGGCACCTTGAGACCTCACACAGTTCTCCCAGTTGCCATCAGCTGCCCTATTGTATTTTCCATCTCACTGACAGTCTGAAATCTCTTTGCTTTCAAAGGTGATTTTAGTTTTGGGAAAGGCCAGAAGTCACAGGCCACCAAATCTGGGCTGTAGGGGGTGCTGAGTCACCTGGGTGATTTGATGTTTCACAAAAAACTGCATGAAACATGATGCATGAGCAGGTGTGTTGTCATGATGAAGCATCCAGTCATCCATTGCCCATAGCTGTGGTCTTCTGAGTCATGCAGATAGCTTCCGTGGAGGGATGTTCAAGCTTAAAGCAAAATTTGATGTTTTACTCACTCATTTTGAATGTGATAGCCACACAGTAAACATGCTTACTAAAGTTCATTTACTGCCCACACTGATTAGTACAGTGAAGTTGTCATTGTTCACACATGCTCATTCCAGTCCATTCCTTGGCTGCCAGGTTATATCGATGCCATGCAAAAACCTTTCTTGTTATATTAACAATAGCTAGCTGGACTTTATTTGGACAGACCATCATATTCTTCCCTGAACACATACATGTGGTGATATACACACATGTGCACACAAATCTGCATTCAAAATCTCTCTCTCTTCAGTTTGTGTTTCTGCCTACTCCACCTGCCCCACATTCCTAATGGAATTACGATGGTTTTCACACTCATCATATTCATCTTAATCTATTTTTCTTCTCTTAGAACACTTCCCATATTCACTCCTCTGGGTTTTTTGCCCTTTCATTTTTTCTTTTATTTCTGCTGCTTCTTTCCAGGCTGCTTAAAGCACCTCCCAACAGATTTTCAATAGGAACACACACACTTGCTTTGGCCTTGCAGATGTTACACAATGGCAACATTCAGTGCTTCTCTTTTCCTATAGAGACTAGTTGCATACAGTGCTGCACTACTAATCCTCTGTAATAATATCACACAGGCAAAATGTTAATCAATTATAGCAGCCGAGCTAATTAAAAGGCATGTGTTATACATTTTGTGGACACATTCTTCATTAGCATAGATTCTCAGTGTTACACATTCATGTCAGAGGGAATTCAAAGGAAAAACTTTAAAAAATACAGAGAACCAGACATTTGGTTTTCCCAAGATTTTTGCTGAATGTATGTCCTTGTGGATTCAGAAGTCTTTGTATTTGCATGTGTCATTTTAAAAGAAAAACACTATTGTGCTTTTACCCTGTCAAAAGCTTAAATAATATTCAGTGACAGGTTTATAGAAATAGAAATGAACTTTTAATTTAGGTCTTCAATGATATTTACTAATCTGATTATAAATAGCTCAATAACTAGGCTTATATCTGCAATGCTATTGTTTTCAACTCAGTTTTTAATCCAGAGCTCAGCATGGTACATAGCAATGATGACTGGCTAAGAGTCACTGGGGAAGAGTAACCCAGAGTTTCTTACAGACCAAAGCAATCATTTGATTTCTTTCTTAAGAGCTTATGGTGAGTCAGGCTTTTGTGACAGTTTGGTCCAGATATGCCCTTGACTGTGATAAAAGTTTCTGTGCCCTAAGAATTCTCATAATTTGCTCTCTAGATGACACCTTCACAGGGAAATTAATTTGATCAATAGTATAAGTGATAATGTGGAGATGATCATCTTCTTTTAGTCATTGAACCAGGTAATGTCATGACTGGATTCTGCTCTTAACCATAAGTATTTATGTCACTTAAATTTCTTGCCTCCTTCCTAAACAGTATTCAGGAACTTGAAATGCCTACTTCAGCTTGTCTTACTATTTTCATTTTTGGCCTGTGGTCTATTCTACCACTCAGCTATCCAAATGAGATTTAGAAAATGTAAATTAGATCTCATTATATCCCTGCATAAAACTTTTAAATCCTTCTCATCATATAGGAGAATATTCAAAATTCTCTAAATGGTCTAACAGGACCTACTTGATTTTGTCCCTTCTTCAATCTCACTCCTTACCACTATCTGTGTTTTCTACTTTGTTCTATATACTGTCATTCCTGTTGTTCTTTGAACAAGTTAAACTCACTTCCTTTGAAGGACCTTTGCACATACTCCTTCTCTTCCTCCTTCTCCTCCTCCTTCTCCTCCTTCTTCTCCTTCTTCTTCTTCTTCTTCTTCTTCTTCTTCTTCTTCTTCTTTTTTCTTTCTGAAAATCTGTCACCCAGCTGTAAGCATGGTTTGATAATTCAATTCATCTAGTGTCTTTTAAGGTACCTCCACAGAAAGGATTTCTTTGACTACTTTACCTAAAATATCGGATAATACTTATGGCTGCTTGACATTATGTTGCATATTTATTTGAATGTTTTCTCTTTTATCTATCAAAATATGAGTGATTAGGGGTTTTATCTATCTGGTTCAATTTTATAGCATGGTCTAATGGAGTGTCTGGTGCATTGGAAGTATTTACCAGTAAATGAATGAGTGAATGCCCTTGTTTGCAGTCAAGTGATACTGGAATTGGCCAATTATTAAACTCAAAAAGACTTGTTAAGCACATACCTCTTAATTTGAGAGCTTGAGGGAAAGTTGCACAAGACATTGGAAAATATTCCAAGAGTTTTGAATTACTGTAGGATAATGATACGAGCTCAAGTGGTATCAAAGTGTGCTTCACCTGAAAGGATAGGTGATGATCTTTATTATACATATTTTAATTAAAACCTAGAATGGTACATAAGGGTTCAGGGAAAATAACCCTTGTCTACCCTACTGCTCAAACTCAACTCATGTGCACGTGAAACTATAAGAAGTTTGGGAAGCATGCTGTGTATGTAGTAACTTTGACAAATGAAAGCATGCTATGACAAAATGAAAGAGATGTGAAGGCATGTGAATAATTCATTCAAAGACTGCAAAAGTACCCATGGTCAATAGGCTTTGGCCCTGTTTAACGTGCAGGCCTGTAATTGGAAACATAAATAACATATTACACTTTCTCTGTTGAAATCACTCTGTCATTCTGCCTCTCTGTCCTGAGCGAAATGAATTTCATTGCTGTGCTTAGACTGCTTTATTCAACACCAGCTGGTAGCCACTGCTAATAATGATCTTGACTCTCCTGGTACTGGAAGGGAGTTTTCATCCTCCTGGGGGAGGTGGTTGTGATGGTTGGGTGAGTGCTGCTACATGGTATCCATCTGCAACATTAACCTCTAGAAGGAATATATCTACCTCTCTCCTTTCCCAATTAGCAGAAGTTTTCAGTTTGATTCAATACCCAATATTCCCAAATTAGACAAATATGCTTTTGTGTTTCCTTCAGCCCAAGATTGACTGCCTCCCTGTACAAAGCAGGAATTCTGCAGAACAGACAGAGGTGATTTTCTTTAAAAAGCAGATGGGATTTTCTATATCTACAGGTGGAAAAGTCTAGTTTTATCATCTGTTTTACTTCAATTCCAGGAAAACCCCATTTGCATCCAGAAAAATATGTAAGAAACCCAGACAACTCTGTTGTATATGGAGTGTATAACTAATTTCCAAAATGAGCTAATAAAAAGGAGCTTTATTAATATGAAAGTGGGGAATTTTTGAAGGTGGTGAGGAGCACAACCTTTTCCTCTGTGGTGGCTATGATCACAGTTACTAGATGACAACTTCAGAGGAAGGAAATGACCCTTTGCCCTTTAGGATAGTCCAAAAGCTTTTATAAGCAGGCAACCAGAGAGTACTCTATACTATCATTTAGTTTTTAATTAATACCAAATTACAATTGCATTTTAGAGCTTTACCTGCTAGATTGCCATTAGCATTAAGAAAGTTTACCTGGAGGGTGTTATTGCAAAGACCCCCAGTGGAGTGAATTTAGATGCAGGACATCCATAGTGTGTTTAGGGGGATGAAGGAAGAGGGGGATGAAAAAAAAAAAACAAACGGAATTTCAATGAAGAGCAAAGTAGGATTGGAAGCTGAATGACACATATGTGATTCTTAGAAGCCTCCTTGTGATATGGTTGTGAGGCTTTGCTCTACTTAGAAAATATAAAGAGTTGAGGGGCAGCCTGGTAGAGTGGAAAGAGGGTGGAGCTTCTAAAAGGAAAAAGGTTGTATTCAACTCTATTGGCTCCTGAGAAGATTAATGATCTTGTTTTAGTAAAATTCCAGGAATGTGGTAGATACCTGGGAATCGGTAGCCATTGCTGACTCATTTCTTTATGTAAATATCAAAAAGGACCATATAGACTGGTCTGAGTAAGATTTTGTGTGTGTGTTTGTTTTTGTTTTTGTTTTCTTAAAGAAATGACTGTTTAAGGATACAGTTCTCATCATGATCATTGCAGAGGACTTCCTCGTGACTGTTCTCTGACGTCCTGAATGAGAGGGGTGGGAAAGTAGTTGGGTTATTTTGGCTTTGGGAGTTATTTTGTTGGCATTCCATACAGACTCTGGAATATTCAATGGAAAGAAGTAGGAAGAAGTAAAGGAGATGAAGATGAAGGAGGAGAAGGAAGAGTAGGAGAGGAAGGAGTTATGGTATTAGTGAAACATTTTAAATCCTTATTTTAAAACTTAGTTTATTATTCTGAAAAGGTAAAAAGGGATTATACTATAATAATAACTGTTTGCCAGAGAAAGATGGGCACATAAATTTTTTCCCCAACCTCTCTGTATTTTTCAAATTTTCTTCAATGAGCCAGAATATCTTACTTTTGGAACTAGGAAAAGTAAAATGAAATGACACCCTGTTAACTACTTCAGTGTCATATATCTTGTTCTGGACTTTTGAAAGAGTAAGCTAAATGGTCAGAAAAACACAAATAGGATGTGAGGAGTTTAGAAATTCAAAGGACAGCCTCAGAAATTACCACAGCCAAGATAGGTCAGGACTCTTGAACCATTTAGTGTTCATAAATGGAAAAGAACAGAGTGTTTTCTATGAGGGAATATAACTTAGTAAACACAAATATAATCTTTTTAAAAAGTGGTTTTACAAGAAGAATCTGACTTGTTCCCCTTAACTTCCCTCCAATTTTTGGAACTTCACATTCCTATGAGTCCTCTGATAGTATTTTGGTTCACTGGGAACCTCATGACTAAACAAGAGGAATGGTGGCTTTTTGCACTGAGCCTGGCATCCAGATTCTGCACTATAGATACAGAATATAGACACTATAGATACAATAGATACAGGGGAACGTGTGTGAATCTTGAGCAATTTTTAATTTAGGTCCTTATTTTCTTCAGACAGTGTGGGTCTCAATATCATATTCACAAGGCCACTTTCAGTCTAGCAAATTGTTTTAACACAAATATGTGTGAGCCCACCTGCTTACTGAAAATGGTACTGTTGACTTGGAGTGTGAGTCACTTTTGAACCATGAGAAGAATAGAGCTGTCTTTTTACCTGAATATGGAATCTGTGTAATGTTTTCCTTAGTGAATGGGTACAGGACATAGTCCAAAGAGAACTTAGTGTTTGAAGGGAGCGTCGGATGAGGGACAGGTATTCCAGAAACAAGTTAATTAATGCTATTGAATAAAAGAGAAAGAAATTTAAGAGGTTAAGATTTTTGAGAAATAATATACTCTGAATGATGTGAGAAAATGAAGGCTCAAGTCTTTAAGGATTTTGATGATACAGAATGAAAAATCTTATGTAATTGCCCCCAAATTAGTAACAACTATGCTAAAATCTAGAAAAAGTAGGAGTGGATATTTCCTAGTTGTTGAAGTGTTTTTGCATTTTACATTCACTTCTTTATATTGACTTCAATAACTTACCCTCCTAATACTATATACTGTCTCTCACATTCATGGTAAATAAAGATGATGTAGCACTGTGATTAATATGCAGACACCAACTGCTATAGGCTGTTTTATGCCCCACCCCACCCCCACCAGTTCATATGTTGAAGTCCTTACTCCCTAATGTGACAGTTTTTGGGAATAGGACTTTTAAGACATCATTGGGGTAGGGCAATAATCTGATAGGATTGGTGGGCTTTATAAAGAGAGAAAGAGATCTCTTCCTTTCCTTGGTGTGTGCACCAGGCAAAGGCCGCCTGAAGACAGTGTAGTCCAAGGAAAGGGCTCTCACCAGCTGCTGACCATGCTGACACCTTGACTTTGGTCTTCCCAGCCTCAGGAAATGTGACAGATTTTTGATGTGTAAACCATTCAGTATATGGTATTTCGTTATGGAAGTCCAAGCTAAGATATAAATAATGTTTTTGTTTTTATTTTTTAAATTAAAGTTTCTCTAAATTACCACAACAAAACTTTGGCCAGAGATTTTTTTTTAAGTCATTATCAATTCTCTTTTTCTCATTTCTTAAATTTCCTAACTGACAGAAACAATACCTCCTTGTTATTTCCCATCATGTGCAGTGAAAATTTTTGCAGAAAATAAAAAAAGAAGTTATATTACCATATACCTTGGCTGGCCTATTTCTTTACTCCCATATGTTTGTATGATTCCATGATCAGCCTTGAATGCAGATCCTTCAGAATGAGCTTTTCTTGATTTCTTTCAATTCTAAACCTTGAACAGTTTCATTTTATTGTTTCCCAAGGATATATTATAAAGAATTGAACTATGCCAATGAATGTAGAAGAAGGCTAACCTTCCTTACATGATTACTAATGCAACACTATTAATAAAACATTAAAAAGATGAAGAGAAGAATAAATGATATTTTAGAACATTCAAAACTATATACCTTTTTTTTTGGAAAGTATTTTATTTTTGTGTCACAACAGATGAAATTCATAACCTTGTTTTCTGATAAGACAGTTCAAATGTACAAATCAATTATAACAGTGTGCTTGTTAGCTCCCTCCCTCCCACCCTTCTAGTTTAAAGCAACTGACAGTTTTGAAGGACATCAAGACAGTAGGGCTTAGCTAAACAATATGGCAATTAAAAATGGCCCTCTAAGAAAATAATTACAATAGTTGTTGAAAAGAATTTGTCCTTTGAGCAAAACAGGCTGCATGAAGAGTCATCATGAAATGAAGAGGATTATAGATAGCCTTCCTTACAATAAAAGGGGAAGGAGATGTATATTAAAACAATGGTACAGAAAGCTTGGGAGTCAGACTAAAACAACAGAAAGCCCGAGGCATTAAATTTCCTCAATAATAAAATGCATCCCTTTGAAGATAGCTATTCAAACTACTGACCCATATTGAAATAAGTAACTGTTCCCCCATCCTCAGCACCTGGAGGTAAATGACTTCATTATCTTTTGTTTAAATTAATTTAATAATTGTTCATTAATCTGTAGATTTCATGTAGAGGTCATATTAAAGATAAACCAAGCCAGTTGATGGTCAATGCCATTTTAGATGCTAGTTGTAGAGGGATTAGGCACATCCCCACAGACCTGGGACTTCCAGGGGGAGAGGAGTTTGTACTCAATGACTTTGTCCAGCCACTCTAAATCCTGTAGCACCTTTGTAATAGGCCCCCAATTCTATGTTCCATTCCCTCATGCTTTCACAGTAAGCCTCACAGCACCTTTGTGAGGTAGGTAGTGTTATGGTCATTTTGAGAGATGGTGATGCAGAGATGTTAAGTAACTTGTTCATAAAGAAACATGAATCTAGTAACAGAGTCCTATGGACTCTTACTCCAAATCCTTATCTATTTAGTAATGAACTATTCTGACTCCCTGAGAATGGATCATTAAAGCAGGTAGGTCTTAAAGCCAGATTGGTGCCTGGTCAGTTGGACACTACCACCCATCTCTAAACCACATGATTTGGATGATGGGATGAGAAACAGGTTGTGATCAACATGGAAGCCAAAGAAGTTAATCTGGAGAAAGGTAGGATTAAAGTTTGAATTATAATTTAATAATTACTTTATCTATTGATGTGCTATTCAGTTATTTTGATAATTTATACTCAGTAGATGTTGCATGGTTAAATTGATGAATTAATAAAGATTGTGCTTGAATAAGTGAACAATTAAATTTTCTACATATTTTAAAACAAAAGCTGGAGAAATCTGATTTTCAATTTCTAATCAAGGATAATAAGGAGTGAGTTTAGATTTCTGAATTTTTTGTGGGCATATGTTTAAGCTAATACTTACATTATTAAAATTATATAAGTACACAACTATTGAAAATAATTTTTAATGTAGACTTTGTGTACCTATTGGTTTGGAATCCAAACTAGGAAGATCAATATTAGAGGCAGTGCTACATACAAAAACACCATCCATTTCCTTCAAAATGAAATTCTTTTGTATATACTTATTTTCCCATTGATAGTCTTTTGAAAAGTATGTGTTCTCAAGTTCTTGTCAAATGCTAATTTGAAAATACATTGAGCTAAAAAAATGAACTTTTGAGTTACTTTCCATTTATGTGAATCCATTTTTTTTTCTCCTGAAGACTTAGGACAGGAAAGAGCTACCATGTATTGAAACCAGTCCAATATTAATACCAGCAAATTTCTTATCAGTTCCATGGAAGGCTCCTGAGACTACTGAAGTAGAGGCAGCAGAATTCATCAGGAGCTGCCAAAACAGAAGAGCTTATATAAATCAAGATGGCAGAGCTGACTTGTAATCTCTCTGAATTGCACATTTTTTTCTGTGCTTATTAGTGAATTAAATCCCCATATAATGTTCAACTGATAAACAACAAGACTTGAAGAAACTCTAGATGACATGTTTTGGATTTGTATGTGTATTTAAAGTGTTTACTTAACTTTCATGTGATCCCTAACTGTATATAACAGATGTAACCTATTATTCTTTTGTATATCCAGCTAATGGCTCATGGCTAGAATTGCTTCTGGGCTATGGTACTAGCATGCTTGATCAATTGTGATTAAACATATGACTAGTGATGCTACAGTTAAAAACAGTTCATACAAGTTTCCTCTGTGGGGTCTGGTAAATAGATTTATCTCCCAATGTGACAGTGAACAAAATTATTCAATAGATCTAACTTCAGCAATCACATATAAGATTTAAGTCTTTCAAACAAAGAGGTAACCTATTAATGGTAATGTTGTTTTCTATAGAGATTCTCCATGGGTCTTCATCTCTCAGACCCTGACTTAGTGATTGAGTTCTAGTATAGTTTTCCTTATTAGAGGACAAACAGAATAGTGAGAATTTAGATAGAATAGAATAGTAGATAAGCCACATATTATCCATCTGCCTTTTCTTTTTTATCTTTCTGCAGATGGTTCTTAGTAATATGTATTTATTTATGTATGGGTGGCATTAAAATATGCATATTACATAGAAAGACTTATTGATATTCTTGATATTCTGATTTACCCCATTTAAATATTATGGAATGAAAAAATGCCTGCATAACTATACCAAGGGATTACTTTCTCAATCCAAATTTTCTGATAGAGGATAATTTTTGCACCTTGTTTTTATGTGTTGATGAAAGGCTCCAGTGACAAGTCATAGAACCCAATATTTTCCAATTTTCCACCAATTAGTAGCAGAATTCCTAGGTGAATTTCCTCCTAGGAATCCTATTAAGGTTTCTCTATTTCCTCCTAAATTTGGCCTTCATCCACATTAATCTTCAGTTCCTGAGTTTTAGGACTGACAATGAAGTAATTAGGGAAAAAATACTAGGTTTTCTAATAAACATATCTACCTTAAAGAGAGTAGTTAGGAACTCATAACTTCTATTTGGACTACATCAAATGACACAGAAACATTAACAAGCTAATAGCTGAGCAAGATGCTGTGATCATGGAAAATAAGAGGGAAAACAAAGCAAAACAAAACCCCTAGAAACACAAAACTAGAATGGGCTCCCAAACTCATTAAGTAGCACATGGCCAGAATGTCTGTGAGCACAGAGCCAGAAGTGAGGCTGCTGAGTTACATGTAAGTGTAGTTTCACTTAAAAATTCGATTTCATTATATGAGCTTTTTCTTCATTGTTTTAGAACAAGTGCTGAAGCACTGGAACCATCTTCTCCCTGATCAACAAGTTTTCCAGACAACGTACCTAACTTGTGATCTATTTGTTGGCATAGGGATATACCCAATACATTCAAAACTATGTTTATGAAGAATCTCCTTGTTTTAGTCAGGCTAATTTAGTAACTTAAAACAAAAGCCCACTGTCACAGATGTGACCCTCCCTCAGGCAACTCTGACATCACAGAGAAGTCTTCAAGGAGAAGAAAATCTCTCCCTGGACTGAAAGCTCTTCATTTTGCAAGTAAAGAAGAGCTAAGGAAAAATTTTGTGAATTTCTTGCTACCAATCTCAGAATTTGGGGACTTGTTGCTGCAGGGAGGTGAATTTGGAGCTATCTTATAAGTTAGCAGTGCAGCTTCCAGGTGTCATTTCTGTCAGCTTTTTGAGGCCTCCTCCACCACTCCCTGTTCACCGGAAGATATCTAATAGGAGAGGGGATGTGTGTATGTGTGTGTGTTAAGTGGTACCATAGGATGACCACAAACCCAACTCAGCTCCCTGAAGTCTGTTCCTTTAAGCACCAAAGATAAGGAAAGAGTACTTTCACTCTGAACAAAAAGATTTTCTTTTCTTCCTTAAACTACTAGACAGTCTTTTCCTTCCCTTATCAATTTGCCTGAAAATGAGATAAAAGACTTTTTTCTTTTTCTTTTGTTTTGTGCTTGCCATCTTATACAATGTCTTGAATCATTGATAGGTGGTTGACTGAAAACTAACCTAGAAAAAGTAGGTGATTGTGTTGTATATATGAGTTGCTGAATGTTTTAGTTCAAATTTATTTTCTATCTAAAGTCATTATTGGTTCATGCAACCAAATCAAATTAATTTGAGATAATTTGCAAGTGATAAAGGATTTATCTTCACTAAAGTAGAATTCCTTTACAGTGTGGTGATTAATAGTACCTGAATTGAGATATCCAGCAGGTCAAACCATGGTACCTTAGAAATTTTAGGTAGAAGGAACAGAGCCTGACCTCTGGTCCCTTTCTGAGTGGTCTCTACCCACCACACTTTAGAAGCAAATTCTACCAGACCTGCTTTTCTGACTAGAGATTACTTGTAAATTATTTTATCTAATAACATTGCTAACAACATTTAAGTAGCCTCATGTTTCCTGGAAGGCTCATATAACCTACCTTGCTCAACAAGGAATAATTTTCTAATGTGTGACTCCAATTGTCTTTTATTTTGCCTCATTTCTTAATTATACCCCAAAGGATTTAACTGAGATTTCAGATGCTTAAGCCCTTTGTTTTCTTAACTTATTTTACATATTAATAACTTATTTTTACACATTAAAAAAACATGCCCATAACAAGAAATCAATAATAATAGTTAATGAGACACAGATCTAAATCATTATACTCTTGTCATCAGCACTAATTTTTTGAGAACAAAAACTATGTAATGGGCATTAAAAAAATGTTTTGTAGGTTGTTGGTTTATTAGTTTGGGAGTTCCCAGAATAGATTTTAATAAACTACTTTAAAGAAAAACATAAACACACATTGTTTTTTCCCCTTCCTTCTCAAGCTTATCAACTTTTAAAACAGTTACATTTTAAACACATTAAAAAACCAAACCCCTCCCTCACATATTTATATATGTATATATAAACAATATCTTTTTAATTAATTATGATTTGGGGTATTTCACACCAAATGAAAAACAAAAGAAGGCAATTGACTTGAGTACCAAACAATCCATGAGTGTAGTGTACCTAATTTTATAACCGGGGAGGAAAAGAGCATGTTTTCTTACCAATAGTCTCTAAACAATGTTGATCCATGACTCGGTTCTTGTCTGTTTATATCACATAGATGTGTACAGGAATTTGTGTGCTGTTGGGCACATGTTGTCAAAATTGGGAGAATTTCTTTTGCAAATCTGAATTAATCTCTTGTTTAATTATTATTTGTTAATTATGTGGTATTGTAAATTATATTGATTATATTGTAGTGGACAGAGTCAAGATATTAAAGCAATTTAGAATAGGAGGTGTGCAATAAATGAAAAAATCTCCCATGGCAACAGAATTTTAACTTTTTTTGGCCCATGTAGAATAGGCACACAATCTTTGACATCGATCCATTTTCAGTATGCAAAGATATCTTTTGAATTTCTTTGGAATATATAGTTAACCAATTTAGTAGAATGCAAATTTGCATTTTTGTTGTCTTCTATTGACTATTTTGCATATTAAAATTAAAGACTTCCTTAAAATATGCAAGACTCTCTTAATTGTGCCAGCTCTTTCCTCATTTTGCTAAGGCCATAAATAAAGCTTCTATTTAGGGCTGGCATAACATTAACCCACCTGCTTTTAGAAGAGAGAAAAAAATCAGAACCACTTAACTTGCAGATTGCTCTCAGTTTGTGATGATGTGAATAGTAAGTCTAAACTTTTAAAGTGTTATGTGGCATAGGCTGGGCTTTTTTAAAAGCCATTTCCAGGTTAACAGTTACCCAGGAATTTCTCAGTACCAGTGAAAGAAGAAATCCCTGAAGATAGTGTTCACTGATGAGGTATGACAGCAGCTGGAAGGGACAGTGGTGAGTAAGGCAGAGGGGGATCATTTCAGTTGTATCAGGAAAGGAGGCAAGGACATGGTTGAACATGGAAGCTCCTCTCTCCCTCTGTCTCTGTCTCTCTCATCTCAGCTCTCTCAGGAGCTGATAGTGTGCTTTTTTTCTCCTAATCTGGATGTTTTCCAGGGAGAAGGTGGCAGGAAAGAAGAGGTATTAAATAATTTGGCAAACTGGAGAAGGGCAGTCTGGGGCACATACATGCAAGCTTCTTTTGATTAGATTCCCATATTTTGAAAGAGGAGCATCAGCTCTAGGCCTGCTTAAGAAGAAATAAACTTTTTTAAAATAAACTTTTTAATCATGCCTTTCTTTTCTTTTCTTTCCCCTTCTTTCCTTCCTTCCTCCCAACCTCCCTCCCTCCCTGCAACTATTTTATTCTGGGCAATCTGTTGAATTTATACAAGGTAAGCAGTTTTCATTCTCTCTCTCTCTCTCTTTTTTTTTTTTTTTTTTTTTTTGAGAACGTTTGCACCTACATTCACTGCTCCCAAAACAGACAAACCAACTTCAGATTTGAAAACCTATTACTGTTGATTTAAAGCATAGTTTACTTGGCTAACAGCTTGTAAGTCTTCACTTAATGGTCCCTAGACCAAATTTTTGTTACGTAACTTGGCTAAACATCATGATTTACCAAATCAGCTATTATTTTGATCTAGTGGACATACACTGTGAACTTGTCCTTTTCCTTCTGTCCTGCATTTAATAGGGTGAGAAGAAGGCTCTCCTGGGAGTGGATTTGGAAGGAATTAAGGGAAGAGTAACTGAGAGATTCATATCAAGTGTGGCAAAGTACCAAGATGGGCCCCCCTGTTGCCTGACCAAAGATGCAATTCTAAAATCAACAAGTAACATAACTATCACTCCTCAAGGCTTTCCACAGATAAAGGTAGAATAACTCAAAAACTCCTCAATCAGAAAATATTCAGTATTTTATCAGAAGGAGTGGAATTTCCAAAACCTGTGTTACCAAGTTAATGGAAATAACCAGGCACATGATGTACTAGTCTAATTGGGTGTTCTAGGGCCTTAATCCCAGTAACAGGTATGATAAATATTTACTTAATTACTGAGTAGAATGAATGGCCCCAAAGGTTTTATTTCTAGGTTCACATGCCACAAATATGAGCTACATAAAGCTAAACAGGACATAGTAAACCAGTATTAAAAAAACACCCATGGAATTTAAAGGAAAGCATAATTTATGATGTTGCTTCAGTTAGAAAATAACTATAAAATTGATAATAAAAAGGATATAATTAAAATGGATCCAAATACCTCCCTCCAACCTCCATTTAAACTCTTGATACTCCTTTTTTTCTCAGGTTTAGCCTTATAAACTGAAAATAATGTATTTGTTTCTTCCTAGAAAGTGTCAAGACATATTCTGTGATGCTGAATAGTTTCTGAGCAGTCCCTGACCATGAAATGAAAACAAATGCCTTAACCTGTGGATGAAGGGAGATCCTAAGTGGGTAAATTAATTTACATGGGGATCCACTCAATTTTTCTTCTCCAAGATCACATCTCTTTGTACCTGCTAATATAGAAATATATTTGTTCCTACTTGAGTCTTGGAAAAGGACAAAAGTCAGGCTTCAATGTATGTGAGATTTAAATACCCACTTTTTAAAAAGTCATAGAAGATTGTAACTCTGGGCCCCTTTAAGGATAGAAAAGAACAGAATATTTGACAGAATAATGAAAAAAGAATCCACCTTTAATACTATTGGGTGTTCTAGGAACACCCAATTCAGAGCACCCATTCAGAGCAAATTCTGAATGTCTTAGTGCTACTGGGGAGTTGTTGGTGAGGAGCAAAATTTCTAGAAACTTGAGCAAAACCAGAGTTCTGACAAATGTTCTTAGGAGTTAGGAAGTACAAATCTTGACAGTATTTAGTTTACCGTTTCCAACTTGGAGAATACTTGGAAAACTTATAATTATAAACACAATGGAAATGAAAGCAGTTTTAAAAAGTGAGTAACGTGAAAATTTACAAAAGGAGAGATACCATGCCAGGAACACATTATCCCACATCATTTGGTGAGTTATCAAATTCTAATAACATGTTTCAGATGTGTTTCACACATTGGGAGATCAATTGTTTCAGATGATCAGGGATCTCAGTCAGAGAATTTTTCCTTTTAGAGATTTAATGGCCAGAAGGAATAAATACTTTTCTGAAAATGTTTAATACACACAGAGCCAAAGAATTGGTCAATCAAGAACTAAATGTTGAGCCAAACAAATGTGTTTCTGCTGAGGAGAAAAATTTTCAGGAAAGATAATGACTGAGAGATGATTACTAGAGGGAAAATTTGGCCAGCGGGTTTGTCTAAGCTGTTTGTTTCTACCATGGTCTAGTTTGATCTAACAAAGAGGTAACCTGACACCAAAAGGGAAGGTTCCTTTTGTGAAACTGGATACAGGAGGCCCATAACTATAGTCAATGGAACCCAAGGTCAGAGCTTTGCCGATATATAAAGGAACTTAAGATCTGTACCAATAGTGAGAAAGTAAAAATTTATATGGCCATTCAATTACCTATGAATACATTAGTATGATGTTTCAGGCAGAAAGTAGAAGATTCTCTTAGAAATACATGGCTAGTACATTTTATAATGAGATCAATTATAAATGAAATTATATGTTTCTTCTTCTTCTTCTTCTTCTTCCTTTCTTTCTTTCTTTCTTTCTTTCTTTCTTTCTTTCTTTCTTTCTTTCTTTCTTTCTTTCTTTCTTTCTTTCTTTCTTTCTTTCTTTCTTTCTTTCTTTCTTTCTGTAACCTACTGGAGCCCAACTCAAATATGTAATTTTACTTTTATTAGAAATTGTGGGTTTAAGAATATTTCAGAAGATTACTACTTTAGTCTAACATTGACCAAAGTGGATTCTGCAGAACTCATTTTTCAAGGTAACAGTTACAACATGAAAAGAAGTGTTTCAGGCTCAAATAAGCTGGAGAAACCTTTAAACAAACAATATTAAACAGAATTCTTATTTGCAGGAATTTTCTGAGGATTTATTAGGCTCATATAGATCTTGAACTTTCAAGAAATTTTTACAAAATGTGGCATTTTTCCAAGTTACTAGTCTATGGAACTACTTTTTGGAAGAATGTTCATTGATATTTTAAATAAATATTTTTCCATTGATCAGATTATGGAAACATCCAAGAGAGTGTAATCTCTCTTACTCCAATGGAATAATATTTTTTAACTAAAGCTTTTCATGAATGAGTTAACTTTAATCTAATTGCATAAGCTATTTTTTGTTAATTATGACAGAAAACTGCAGTGAAATTACAAAGCCCCTTTATTTAACTACTCAACATCTCTCTCTCTCCCTCTCTCTCTCCATCCTTCCCTACTTTTCTCTCTCTCTGTTGTTGTTAGACAATTAGTTAAGTTCTTGCTCCACACAATATTGCAAAATTATGATAAAGTATTTTTTATTAAATTTTGGAAGATTATTTCTCCACTTTAACTTTGTTTTTTTTTTTTTTTTTTTTAATTTGAAAGACCTATTTCTTTGCAAATAAGTTGAATTTTGTTTGAGATCTTGATTTGTATTGTTAGATAAAAATATAATAATTGTCATAAGTGGGGAATTAATTTCTAAAAGATCTATGATAATTATCAGGAATGTCAAATGAAAAATGGCTCAAAGAGTTAAACTATGCTGCTATCCAATTGACAAAACAATTTCTGGACCTGAGACATTATGGGGGAGTTAATTATATTAAAATTACTCACTTTAAATATTAAAATAAATGTCAGCTTTTTGAAAGTCAAACCCCCATTCTGATATGTCAATTAAAAACCTTATATGCTGTCCAAAAAGAAGCTCATTTTCAGGACCCTCTCAAAATGTGCAAAGTGTAGAAATTTCCTCTCTGTTCTATGCTGATTAAATATATCAAATTTATGAATACGCTTTATATTTAATGCTTTCTCAGGGTATATGAATACATACTTTGAATATGCATTCACAAACATTTAATCAAATGGATTTATATCTTATTTGAATCAAATCACTGGTGGCAATAACATGATGCCATTTCTTTAAAGAAACTATAATATTTTTAATATTTTAACTTTGAGTAACAATGTAATGCAAATTGAATTGGGCAACATCCTTGGATTAAAGCGGTAAAAGTGTCAGCACAATTTAACATATTCATAAGGGCATTATCTTAGTTTTTCCTCATGAGAGGAAAAAAATTGGTGATTGTTAATTTACATTGTATCTCCTCACATCTTTAAAAACAAGACAGATTTCTTTTGGTCTGTACATGATAATTTTCCAAATAAAAACCAATTTTCTAATTAGGAAACAGGGAGAGACCCTGAAGTTGCCCATTCAAAGTAATATTTTATCTGTAGCATGTGAATAGATAATATCAGGTTGGCTACATGTTTCCTTTGACTGACAACAACCCAGCCTTCAGGCAGCTTTCATGTTTCAGACAGATTCTTAGTTGCCTTAACATCATGTTACACATGGATCACCCTGTTGGCATCTGAGTAGAACTTCTTATCCAGAGAGCCTTTGAACATCTGAATTTTGGATCTTAACTATGAGATAAATATTACCTCATGAATATACTATATAACAATTATATCTGCTTTCATTTTCTGTTAACCCATTAGTAGCAACTGATGGGAGTAATATCAAGTTACTGTAAAATGGATCATTTTCATTCTTACCACCTACCTTGTATTTTATAGGTACAACTTGTGGCCCACCACCTTCAGGAGAAACCAAGGGCTTTGTTACAGTAAACTGGTCCAGTGTGATATCACAAGTATAAAAATATTCCATTCTGTATCAAAACTAGGCACATGCCTTTATTTATAATAACAGGAGTTAACAGAGCAATTTTGCCTTGGGTCCTGTTTCTTGACATCCTTCATTAGACAAACACATCTTTCAATGTATCTCTACCCACAACTCTGGGATCTAATCTCAGGATTGTCTGTATGTAAAGGAAGGTGAAATCACACTTGGATCTATATTGGTGAGTAACTAAAAGCACAACCTCTCATTCATATTGCTTTAAAACATATACAGCATATGTTTCCAAAAAGGAAGAATAAAGAATATATTGATTTCTTTGTGGTGTTAAACCAACAATATGGTATGATGCAAGGATTTAATAAATGAGAATCATAGATACAAATTTTTCTGTAGAGTTTATTTGAGACAAATGTGTCTTTTTAATATGTAACTCCTACATTGTAGGTTGCTCCTTTTAATTTTTTTTTTTTTGTTGTTTGTTTGTTTCTGCAGTGATAGAAAATGTAGAATAGCCATCCATGAGCATGAGCCAAAGGTTCAGGTTCAGTACTGAGATCCCCAGAATGCCAATATTTGCAAAGCAAACAATTAGTGTCCCATTGTGTGAAGGGTATTGACACGTGTCTGTCTGCCTCTAGGTGGAGAGTTTCCATAAGAAGTCCTCCTGCTTCCTTGGACCCTGCTTTGACACAGGGGCAGCTGCACTGAGCTGCCTGTTAACCTAATAGTTGTGCCAGGTTGTCCTACTTGTTACTGGCAGTGACTCAGAAACAATAGGGTCAGTGGTAGACCTTCAAATCATTTTCATGTTGAACCTTCTGGGTCCAGCCACCTCCCCTTCCACAACAGCACCGTCATTTTTTCGTGGCACATACTCAAGGTCAATGCTGTTTTTATGCTTGCCTTTCCCTCGGCTCCACACAAAAAGGAGAAGAAAACAAAATAAAACCACTCCCAGGAATGTGAAACAGCCCATGGCTGTAGACACCAGTATTGTTTTAAGGTCCAGGGAAAAAGTATTGGCATTGGTGCCATTGAAAACAGTGTCATTGGAGTCGGTCATGTACATAGGGGTCCTGTTCGCATAAAGAAAGCGGTCTGAAGTGAATCCTTTCACTGTCAAGGAGGCTGTGAAAGTGTCGTTCCCAGCAGCGTTGCTAGCAACACAAACATACAGCCCACTGTCTTGATCCTGGGCAAAGCGAATTTCCAAGGTGCCATCACCCAACACGGTGGCTCTTCCGTTGGATTTGGTGGTGATAAAACGCCTTCGAGGGGTCACCCAGGAAATCACAGGCTGAGGATCTCCATCAGCATTACATTCTAGCTGGACTGTCTGCCCTTCTTCCACTAGCAGATGCTGTAACTTTTTCTCACGGATTTTGGGTTTCTTGCAAGTAAAATAGAAAGAAAGGGCAGTGCTATGAAAATCCTTGAAGGACCGCTCACGGATGGTGTCAGGGCCAGCACACATGGGCTGCTGGCCGCCAAACTGCAGTGTGGGGTGCCGCTGCAGGATCCAGAGGAGGCGGCAGTCACAGGCCAGCGGGTTGTTATTAATGCTCAGGACCTCTAAAGCCCTAGCGGAGGAGAAGACATTCTCTTCCAATGTTTCCAATAGGTTCTGAGACACATTGAGCACACGTAGGAAGTGGAGCCCTTGGAAGGAGTGAGGCTCAATGGTACGGAGCTGGGCCCCCACTATGTGAAGCTCCTGAAGACGTACCAGGTCAGAGAACATCCCTGCTTCAATAGTGCTGATGGGATTGTAGGAGAGGTTAAGGTGGGTCAGGAATACCAGGTGTTTGAAGGCAAGGAAGGGGACTGTGGACAGGTTGGTGTTAGTGATTGAGAGAGATGTGAGATTGAGACCATAGAGGCTATTGGCAGGCATCATGTCCAGTAAAGGCCAATAGTCAATCTCTAGGTGTTTCAGGTGGAACAACCTTTTAAAGGCATACACGGGCATACTATTGATATTGAGATGCTTCAGGTGCAGGCTGATGAGGCTGCGGAGGTGGGACAGGGCTTCTGTTGGTACTGCGGTTAGGTTACATTTCTCCAGGGCAAGCTGTTCCAAGCTCAGCAGCCCACTGAAGGCCCTGTGTGATATGTACACCAAATCATTGTCCCCCACTTCTAGAGACTTCAGGTTGTGCAGATCCTGGAACATGTAGTCCAGTAAAATGACAATCTTATTCTCGCTAATGTCCAGCTTGGTGAGGTTGGACAGTCCCGTGAACACCCCCAAAGGGACCAGCTTTAGGCGATTGCCTTTTAGGCGGAGGGAACGCAGGTTAAAGAGATTGTTAAATGCTCCTGGCTCTACATTTGCGATGATGTTGTCACTCAGGTCTATCTCCTCCAGTAGAGGGTATGATATGAATTCTTCAGGGTTGATGTTTTTCAGTCTGTTCTTGCTAAGATCCAGGATTTTGGTCTCAATGGGAATGCCCTCTGGGACGGAGATCAGGCGCCTTCTGTGGCAGCTAACTGATTTGTTCTGGGCGGAGCACTCGCAGCGAGCAGGGCAGCCAATGGTGGGCCCCAGGAAGATTAACACCACAGCCAGACCCAGGAATGGCTGCCAACAGGATACAGCCGCGTGAAGCATGACTCCACCTCTTAGTCTAAACCTTGGTCACAGGCCTGCAGAAGGAAGAGCAAGAGAGAAAAAGGAACATTGAGTTGGAGAATAGACCCGCAAAGGGACAGATATAAGGCAGACATAATAATAGGAAGAACGTTGTTTTGGCATCATGAAGATCTGAAGTTAACTCTGAGAACCTCAATCATTAGTGACATGATCTTGGATAAGTTACCTCACTTCCCTGTACTCTAGTTTTCTTGGTTATAAAATGGAGATAATAGGAATGATAATAGAAGCTTCCTAGGGTTACTACAATTACAGTATTTGACAGCTATAGAAGAAACTACTAATACAGTGTATGCCAAAGTGACTTTTTTTTTTTTTTAATAAAATGCTCTAATTTGAATTCAGCTAAAACAGAGGTCAGTGACTAACAGAAAACTTATTCAGTTTGAATCAGTGTCTGCATCTCTAATATTTGGGACACCATCCTGTGTTCAAGATAAAGCTATCAAGATAAAGGCTGGATGAACCTCCAGCCTTTAGGTTCAAAGGACAAAACAAAATTTACATTCTGTATAAGAGCTTGGGACTTTTCCCCTACATATATAATAAAAGAACTTTCAATTAGAAGGTATATCCTTTGGATTTCAGTAACTTTGACTATGAAAAGGTTTTCTATTTTGAGATAAAAAAGATCCATTAACTCTCTGTAGTCTTTGTATTTATCATAGAGATAGGACAGAATCAAGGCACCAAAATAATGTGATAATAAAAATGCATTCTTAAGTTTTTAGGTTAAATATTGAAGAGCAGGAAAAATCATAATTTTAAGAAAAATTATTTTAAAATAATAAATGAACTATCATTCTTTCATATTCAAATTCAAACCCTATGAACCTGTTAACTTAAATCAAACAGGTATCAGATGAGATCAGAAATGATTAAATTCTAAAAGTAGCTACCTATGTAGACCTGCTCAGCTGAATATTAAGAGGTGTGCTGCTGAGTTGTGCTTCTCAACTAGAGATCCCTCGGGGTACATTTCATCCACAAACACCATATCTTATGCAGGGGTAGTTTAAGACAATATTTTTTAGATAAAAAGTATTTGATAAATTTCAATGTTTACTCCTCAATTGTATAAAAACAACTAGTAAGAGTATAGTTCTCCAATCATAGTTTCTACATATATGTCTATCTATGTCTCTATGTATAACTCTATCTATCTACATCTAATCAGATCATCCATTAAAAAAAAACAAAAACAGAAACTAGGATCAACCTTAATGGTGAAAAACTAGAAGAATGCTCCCTAAAATGTAGAAACAAGGCAGATACAGAGAGTGATAACAAAATCAATTACGTAGGAACATAAGAGTTATAATTAATATCTGTCTTGAAAACTAACTAAAAAGCAACACAAATTCTAACAAAAAGGACAGTTAAGTAAATTATTATTATAAAATATAATTTTTATCTATGGAACAGAAAATATTATTGTGAAAACTGATTTTAGCATCTTTGAAAAAAAATCAAATTCCTTAGAATAAACTTAACGAGAAATAACCCTGGCTGGTGGCACAGTGGATAAGGTGCTGGCCTGCCAACCCAAGGTAGCTGGTTCAATTCCCCAGCCAGGGCACATAATGAGGTTGCAAGCCAGGTCTCCAGACAGGTCTGTAGCTAGAGGCAGGTGAAAGGCAACCATACATTGGTGTTGCTCTCCCTCTCTGCCTCTCTCCTTTCCCCTCTCTCTAATAATAAATTAAAAAAAAAAAAAAAAAAGAAAAGAAATACATAAAACTAACAGGATAAAACTTACCAAAAAGAGGATATACTATATATTTCAATAGGAAGATTTGATATTGCATAGATAGTTCTTTCTTGACAAATACATATATTACAAAGATTATTTTTTGGACTTGAAAAATTCTAAAGTTTATTTGGAAGTCTATAAATGAGAATAATCAGAAATAAAAATAGTCATGAACACATTCACCCTGTGAAATATTTAAACATAGTTGTAAAACTATAACTAATAAAACAACATGGTACTAACACAAAATATATAGTCAATGGAATAGAAGCATAAGGAATTATAGCTAAATATATTTTAAAAGTCAGTATATGTGAAATGTTGCCTTTTAATTCAGTGAGAAAATATAGATGGTTGGCTCTAATTGACTAGATATTTAGCAGGAAAAGTTGCACATAAGTTTCACTAAAATAAATTTCAATAAAACAAAATTTGGGTAAATTAAGAACTAAAATACAAGAATAAATAATATACTAGAAGGAAGTTCAATAATTTTCTTATACAGTTGAAAAACATATTCTATGACTAAAGCTAGAAATCATGAAGAAAAACATCTGTTCAATTTTAGGCACTTAAAAATAATAGTATAATAAGAAAATAAACACACACAAAGATAATTATTAAACTGGAGAATATATTTTAGACTCTTAATAGATGACAGATTAAAAAATAGTACTAAATAAACAGCTATTTTTAACAAGTAGAAGAGGTGAATGTAATATAAACTGAAAACAATTAATTATGAAAAGATCACCAATTTTACTAGTAAGCAAAA